>JAECUM010031640.1:0-12363 GCA_016617855.1 Megalonaias nervosa
GTCAATCGGAACCAAGAGATTCAAATTTAGGGGGGAGTTTTCCGCACAATCAAGTCATTATTTCGGCTACATTCATTTTGAAATATTAGTACATAAATAGAAGATTGCAATGAAGGTGAGAGCGATTAGATGTACTCTGAGAGCATAAGTTGTGCACTCGTAAAGGGGCAAGAAGGAATTCTTATGAAATTCTAGTTTGGATTTGGAACAAAAGGCTTCTGAGGTAACATATCTTCGCCTAAATCTGCCTTACTCTCCTACCTAGGGTTGTAAGATTGATGCATTATTATGTCCCTTTTTATTTATTAGAAATGGAATCTTCAATGTTTAGTGAATTAATAACATACAAGATTAATGTATGTAGATTGTTGGATTGTGTAATTTACTATCTTGCATCGTAATGCATGTCTGAATTTATTAGTGAACTGTGTTAGAACTTGTACTTGCTTTGTTAGTATATGAACATATATATATATATATATATATATATATATATATATATATATATATATATATATATATATACAGAAAGAGAGAGAGAGAGAGAGATCATGAATTATGCAGAGTTAGTCATTGTTGGACTTGTGCACAAATTACTAGGTATTTGTATATTTACGTGTCGTTATAATTTGTAGGGTAGGAAATGCGTATGACTGTTGTTGATGATGAGAGTTTACTACATCGAGAAGTTAACAATAAGGGATGTGTATGCTTGTATCAGAAGTCGTTGACAATATTGTTATTGTTATAGCACAATTATTGTAGAACCAAGCATGTATGGAATATTTAGATGTGAATGTGAGTTGACCTGATAATTTATTCGCCATTATTCTGATGAAAGGTCTGTGAGAGTGTGGTTAATTCTCCTGAGATTAGAGCAAGGAGACCAGATTATATGTCCCTTCTAATTCCACAGGAAGATTTCCAGGTGGGAGCGAGAGGTGACACCTGAGAATCAGAGAGAACGAAGACACATTGAGACCATGTGGGAGGTCTATTGTGACGTAAGTGGTTGGGGTTGAGGCGTAGTACCGGAAGGAAGCGTGGAAGAGAGTTCCAGAAGTGCAATGAGAGTACGGAGTCGAGGGTACCAGAAGTACCAGAGGAGAGAAACGAGAGGCGGACAGATCAGTAATAGAATCAATACTGAAGGGAACACACTCTCTTAAGACTGTAATTTCATTTGAGGATAGTAAATGGCAACGGAATAGGTCATTGTTTGTATTTGTCAAAAGAATTATGGTTGAGTAATTGTCAATGAAATAGTTGAATACGTTGATACTTTATTAAATTGTTATACCTTTCACCTTGAGTCTTTATACACCCAGACCATCAGCATTGCTGACTGGGTCTTGGAGCTAAATTCTAAATTTAAATTGTCCATCCTTCTCCATTGTTAGAAATAATACTGTAGGAGGCACATGACAGATAGCTGTGCATAATAACATAATATGCTCTGCCTTATGGTGAGTAGATAGACCTAGACTACATAACTCAAAATGTAAGCACACAATGTTTACATGAAAAAATTGTTTTTGTATTTTATCAAGAAAAACATTTAGAATGAAGATAAGATCTCTAGTTAATTGAGATAATTGTTAATACTTTCGTTTTAAGGCAAGTAAAATTACTGGGAACATGTTAATTTACAAGGAAGTCCTGAATGCAAAAATAGCAGAAGTAAATTATCCACAAACAAGACTGCTGCAAGTGGAAAAAGATATTTTAACATTTCCCTTGTGATGCACCAGATAGTCCATTATTGTGCTGACATGCCATGAAACTCTCATGCTTAACTCCCTTGCCATTATTTGACCTTTGAACAAGGAACCTGACAGTCTTTTATGTAACACACTGTCTGTTACTGATGTATATGTTGTAAAGTTTCAATATGCTATGTCCTGTATCTGAAAACTTAAAGACCAGATACAGAAAAAAGTCTGTTATATTTTGCCTTGTTCTAACATCAACCTTTAGGGAGAGAATGGCTATAAAATGCAACACAGTTTATCCTTTATATATATATATATATATATATATATATATATATATATATATATATATATATATATATATATCAAAACACAGTCTGTCTAACCATGCTTATCTGGATAAAGAATGATAAAAATATCTTGAGTGGTTCAAAGGCTATTAAAGTAAACAGGTCAAATGCATTATATTTTTGTTGTGACCTTAACCATGAAAAAGGGGATCTGTTTTGTAGCAGATGATTCAACATCAAGTTATAATGTATATCCAGTAAAGTACTGTTCAAATTTTGTGTGTGGTTGAACATCTGCAGTCCAACCAAAGAAACAGGTCAGCTACATTTTTATGTGTAGCAAACCTGACCTTTAAGTCAGGACATGACTGGTATACAACACACCATCTACTCATGACATATAGTAAAGTTTCATGAAAATATCTTCAGTGGTTCAAAAATTGGAGCCTTGACAAGGAATCCACTCAAAGAGTTATCGTGCAATTGCAATGACCTTGACCTTGACATAAGGAGTTTCTGGTACACATCACATTTTCTGATCCTGCTGTATATCTCAGTAAAGTTTCCAACAAATATCTTCTGTGCTCAAAATTAAGTTACAGTCTGGACATAAAATCAGGTCAAAGAGTGCCCCTTTCCATTACCTCAAGATGAGGTAGGAAACATGACTGTGATGCATGACACACTGCCTAGTGTTGATTTTGTACCAAAATAAAGTTACAATTTGTACAAGCAAATAGGTCACAGTTACAATTTCCTTGCAGTGACCTTGGCATTCCAGCTAGTGACCTAACCGTTGTATAAGACAGTCTAGTCATGATATCTATCAAAAATTTATCCAAATTTCTCCAAGATCTGATAACCTGTGGGTTGAACAAGAAAATGTTAATGGATGGAAGGACAGGCTATGCCATAACATAATACACCCCAACTAAAAGAACATATAATAAATCAAACATAGCTATAAGGTGACAAGTGATTATTTACTAACCCTTTACAGTAGTAAGATTGCATAGCATCCAAGCTGCCACATATTGGGCTTCTTCCTTGGCAGAAACTTGACACTCTAGAAGTGTAAAGATTGGCAGCAGTGATGTGTAAATGGTTTTTCTTTCTACCGTAACATCCCATAAAAATATGACTTTCCTGACCTCTTCCAGAACATCCAATGGGGAAATACTTTCATCCATCCATTTATCCAGTCGGAATGAAAACATCTGCAGCAGTATATAAACACAATGGATGGATGTATCAATATCAACTTTCTCATCATTATGCTTCAGTAAAGACCTAGAGTAAGAAACAAATAGACTGGTTATAAATACAAGTTTAAATACAGATATTCCTAAGTTTAAATACAGATATTCCTTCTAACAATTTTTCTCATGGTTCAAATCTGCATCTACATGGCCCAGGGACAAATAAGTAGTAAAGCTTTCTTGGCACAGCCATTTTGTACCCAGTCAGGACAAGAGTTGTTTTCCTGAACTCTGCATGTATGACTTACTACACACAGCACTTGTACCCAGTTAGGACAAGATGAGTTGTTTTCCTGAACTCTGCATGTATAACTTACTACACACAGTCACTCCATGATGTACAGCAGTCCTCCTCTTGAACGGCCCCCCTGACCAGCGGCCACCCGCTCCTTACGGCCAGAATCCGTTGGCACCGACGAGTTTGTGTTCAAAAGTACCCCTCACGAAAAGGTCACCCCACTAACGCGACCAGCATATTAGTGCAAAAATATAAAATTTACCCCTCACAAGCAGCCGCATTTTATTTTGTAATATGTATCCAGAACCAATTTTATTCATAACGTGTGTTAAGTAATCCGATTTCTGTTTCCCAATGTCAGGTTTTCGTTACTGAAAGAAGTGTTGACTAAAGTACATGTACCACTAAGGTTAATATTATATCATTTACGCCTCATGAGAAGCCACATTTATTCCATAAAACTGAGAAAGACTCAAATTTTAATCCATACAAAAAGGTAAGTACAGTAAAACCTGTTATGAGAGACTGCCCCTTCTGCCAACAAAAAGCAGTCTCTCACAGTCTCTCAAGACAGGTGGTCTTTCATAGCAGGTTTGTACAAAAATATGTTTCCAAGGTCCAGTTTCAGAACAATTTCAAGAAATATAACCACAATCACTGTACATATATTCTATTCTTTATTAGTAGTTGTTGCTAAAATATTGTATGCATTCATCTAAAAACAAAATTATATTGTAATAAAGATATACTTCTATCATTAAACATGAAATCACATTTACATTTAAAGATCACATATTTTAGCATATGAAATTGTTTCTGAATTACTCATTTTCCTTTATAACAACCTAAATTTGTTTTACCAACATTTAAACCGCTTTTTTGCGAGTGGTCTGCACTTTTTCACTTCTGTTACAATAATTATTTTCTCCAGCATTAAAATTTGTCGCTTTTTAGTTGGAGGGTAGT
This sequence comes from Megalonaias nervosa, assembly GCA_016617855.1. Taxonomy (NCBI): domain Eukaryota; kingdom Metazoa; phylum Mollusca; class Bivalvia; order Unionida; family Unionidae; genus Megalonaias; species Megalonaias nervosa. The sequence goes on from JAECUM010031640.1 coordinate 4,466, forward strand.
CCATTGTTATTAAAATTCTAGGTGTTAAAATTATTAGTGCTCAGTTGTAATATCGAACGTAAAGACGGTGGCTGTGGGAAAATATGAAAAATTTATACATGTGCATTGCATATCTAACAATTAATAAAGAAAACAACAACCCCCCCCAAACAATTATCTCATCCAGAAACAGGACCATTTACTCAGTGACAAAAGTCAACGGCTTCATTAAAAGATGACATACAGGGATTAACTCTGTAAGCAAAGTGTGTAATCCGGTAGCAGCAACTTGAATAGATGACAGTTTTGTGATTGGGATGTCATCACTTCACGGGGGGGGGACAAACATCACAAGTCTTGAGCACTATCAATCGAATCCCGCAAATGATTCTCTCTTGCTGGTTTAATAGACAATGACCTTATTCACCCCCCCGGCAATACTGATTAACTCAAGACAAACAATATACGCGGCCACTTTGTCAACTTTGTCACTTCAAAGGCATTTCATGACATGTACATTAGCTTGGTTTACGGACTGTAGCATCTATCACCGGTTGCAACAATCCTTTTTTTAATATTCCTTTTATCTTTGTTTTTGATCAGAACAATCTATACTAATCAAGCGGTCATTGTAATAATTGATTACATAAAGGTCACTGGTGTCTGTTCTCGCGATACAGTCGTCATAGGGATGCCAGGTCCTACAATGGCCGGGAAGCAAGTTAAATGCGGGAATAATTAGTCTGGTTCCCTGCTCTGTATGCTTTCTGCGTTCCTCACCCCTATACGAATAACGGAGAACAATACCGGGAAAATACAAAGCAGGGAACCAGGCTAGGAAATAATCTACATATACTTTAGTCTGGTTTACGACAGAAACTGTAACTCACTATCAGCCTAGCTAAAAATTCAGAGATCGGTAGCCAGCCTATTTCTTATTTTTATTTATTTTTTTTATATTTAGAACGGTATGAGCGGTCGTTCTTACAGGGATTAAATAAAGGTTGGTGGAGTTTGTCCTCGTTTTTTTGTGATGCGGTCGTTCATAGCAGTGTCGAAATGCATATTTTGCCAAGAAATCGCGGTCGCTGGTCACGTTCAGCAGGTGGTCGCTCATAGCAGAGCGTTTATATAATAAAATCGATCCGTACATTACGATTGTGGTCGTACATGACAGGTGGTCGCTCATAGCAGAGGTCGCTCATGACAGGTTCTACTGTATAGGTCAAAGTTGCAATACTGCATTCTGCAGAACCCCTCTTCCTATCTCTTATTAAAAGTGGTCCAGTTCAGTAATATCCTTGAAATTCCATGTAAAAAGATATCTCAATTAAATTCAGCAAGATATAATCTACTTACAATTATTAAGATACACTGGACTTGGGCTCTGTACGCTTTCTATCTTGTTAAGTCTAACAGCTACTGCTAAGTAAGATTTTGACACTTACTGTCCCTTGCCGAAGACCCTGTATCACTTGAAATAGATTTTCAATGGCTTTTGGTGGTTGTGATTTCTTCTCTCCTTCATTGCCAGTTACTATATTCAGGTACATACTGTAGCTGCTGCTGTGATCACTTGAAAATATACAAAAAGTAATCAAAATTTACTTGTTTTCAACTGTCTGCAGGTGAAGTAGATCATCTTGTTATCTTTACTTTTAATCAACATTTGTTCATCAATACAGTAGACACAAAAACTACTTTCTAATATTATATGGATCATGTGTTGTCTACAGCCGTAAATTGGTAGTAAAAAAACATTTATTTTTCCAAAACAATTTACCAACATTAACAATTCTGTAATGCCAAGGTCATTTGTTCACCAACTGCCATTCATAAAAGTCTCTGCTAATATAAAATTCTCAGAAATGACAAACACCAATGATCAGATCAAAATGGTGGTGATGAATGTCACTTATGATCAGAAGAAAATGCTGGTGATACATATCTTGAGCAAAATCTACCCAGAATGCAATCTGAATAGTAACAATCTCAGCCTGATGCAATATCAACTGACTATTGTGCACACATTTTGCTCATAATCAAATCTGTCCCAAGCTGCTGATGATAAAAACCTGTAGAACCAATCAAATAATCAAAGTCAGTTTGGAAATACCACAATTCTGGTGAGGATGTCACTCTAAAGTAACAACCACATGAGCCATTTTTGAGAATTTCCTCAGAACGAAAAGAACTATTTACCACAGCAGTAGTAATGCTGCACATATGGAATTAGTCTCACAAATAGGAATATGACTTTATGACCCCTTCATGATGGATCTAATTTGGACCAGCTAATTTGTGTTCAGTGTGGCAAATGAGAAAAACTGGATTTAATGCAGTTAATAATAGAAGTTTAATAAATGCACATATTTTTTAAAATTTTTGTTTGATGGACCTATCAGGAGTCCATCACATGGCAAGGCAGCTGCCATATGAAATTTGTTATCACTATTAACCAATCAAACTTTACAAAGGGAGGAAATTTGCAAGGATGGACTTCATTAACTTGACACCTTGAATTGAGATTATCAAAGATGAGTTATATTCTGTAAACGCACAAATATCCTTATAATATAATATGATCTATGGATGCCATTTTTTGTTGTTGGTAACAAAAATAAAGAAACGGAAGATGACAAAGTAAGACTGCTTTCCAAAAAGCCAATTCTACTAATCATTCTGTATTTGCAAACTATAAAGGCTCAGATGTCCAATCACCTTTTGATATTAATGGGTAATACAACACACACACACAGACACACACACACACACATATATTGTTACATGTAGGCTCGTACAAAAGTAACAAAAGAAAAGAGTGAAGTCAACAAGCTTTGTAAATTTAACAAAATAATTTATTTCCCTAGAAAACAAGGTAAAAAATATGAAACAGGACTTACAGTTTGTGAACCTACCATATATACTTGCGTATAAGCCCATTTGCATATAAGCTGACCCCCCCCCCAACTTGACTAGGTAAAAACAGGAAAAATTGCATGACCCGCGCATAAGCCGACCCATAAGTTCATGACTACTTCACAAAATGCACAAAGTGAGTTCTAAATACCGGTACATTTATTTAGGCAAATCACATTACTAAAATAAATATTATCTTCAAACTTAACGAAAATGAAAGTAAGAAATCTAATTTATATGTTGAAATAAACACAATTTATCTTCAATGTTAAATAATAATTGAAATAATAACGTCCTCATACTAAAATCCTGAATTATAAAAGTTTTATCACATTCAGAATCCTTCAAAATCTGGTTTGGTATCGGAATTGCCAAACAGTTCATAAAACTCGGCTTCTATTATGGGCGTGCTGTCATTGTATACGTCGTCACTGTCATCAGTGTCATCTGATAGTGTGTCGTTCTGCTTCTCTTTCTCCTCGTCATTGTCTGATTCAAATATGGCATCATCCTCAGTTCCATCCATGGCATTGCTGATACAGCACTTTCAAAATGATTTGGCAATTATGTCCGATGGAACTGAGTCCCATGCGTCTTTGACCCACTTGGCGACCAAGTCGAGGTCCGGCCTCGTGAAATTCCCGCCTTTTGTCATCTTCACTGCGCCTGAACAAACCCATTCGGACTACATCTTTCGTACCCTGTCCTTAAACAGCTTGTTAAGGCAGACATCAAGAGGCTGTAACACGATGTTAAACCTCTTGGTATCACAGCCAATGTTGTTTTCATTTTCTTTGCGGCATTTTTGACTTCATCTGTCTTGTGTGCTTGAAACATGTCTCAGACAAGCATTGAAGATTTCTGAAGAAGTGCACCTGGTCTCTTGTTCTAGACTTTCTCCAACCATTCAATTGTTCCACTTCGTCCATCCATCTCTTTTCATGTACACGAACGATGACACCAGCAGGAAATTTCATGCTTTTTGGCAGCATCTTCCTTTTAAAAATTATGACAGAAGGCAGCTTTGATCCATCAGCTAAACAGGCCAAAACAACAGTGAAATGTGTTTTTTCATGGCCGGTTGTTTTTATCAGAATACTTTTCTCACCAACAGCATTGACTGTTTTATTGCTTGGTAAGTCAAACATCATAGGCGTCTCATCCATATTTCCGATTTGTGATAGTTCGAATGAGCAATCCATTCTGCGTTTAATGATGAACTGCTGAAATGATTCAAGGAAAGATTAAACTGAAATAATTTTTGATTGTGGTAGTATCCTATTTATACCTTATCCTGTAATTTTTCCCATGGGTGGTTGGTTATCAATTTGTATTGGATAATTATTGATCTTTGTTTTGTTTTTATTATCGGTTTTTTTAACTGCCGATAGCGTGATTCAGTTGACCAAAATATGATTGGTTTTCAGCGTGGACATCGTTCAAATATTGTGACAGTTATAACTTTGAGCAGAAACCATGTCCACTACCTTATCTCATTAAACAATACATCTGAGAGTCGGTATGTATTAGTAAATTCAGTGGCATTGTGCTACAAAATCCCTGAGGCATTTACCACAGATTAAGCGTACCGGTAGTTATTGTACAACACTCTACAACTAACAAACCACTTTGCTATACAAACAACTAAACAACAGTAGAAGATAAACTGTGGCTGCCTTTAACTTCTAAAACACCTGTCAAAGAAATCCCTCAAATTATATTTTTAACAATTAATCATGCTGACTTGTATATGCTACTTGCCTGTCATTTACCCTTCCTAGGCACGTGTGCAACAAACCCCTATGGAGCCTCTCGCTATGGTTGATGTAAGACTATCGTACAGGTACATGTACATGACTCTCTACACCAAAATGGTTGTGTTGTAAATACCTTCAGTATTGTAATTCTTAGATCTTTTTATTTACCGTAGTTTCTTTTCATATTAACACTGAAAAAAGCTAGCGTGCATTTGTACGGTACCGCAGAGTTTAATAATTACTGATTAGTTGAGGGTTAAATACTTCATTGAGATTACTAATATGGCGGTTCTTTTGGAAAATACATGTACCACCGTGGCTCATATAACATGTATGGCTGCATTTTCTGGTGGGTGGACATGAAGTTCCAATATGGAAGGTGATGAGGTCCTCTATAACCAGTTTGTGTTGATGTGTCGACAGTTCCTTGTTGAGTCACCAAGAATATAATTCCGGCTTTTGAATTCCGAATAATTTTTAGTAAATGTCTTTGCCCAAGAATTTCGATGAAGAAAAGTATTTTCCACCATGAATAAATTATTTTAAATAAAAAACTCAATTCAATTGGCAACAACAGGAATACCTTTCGGCCTGAAGGTGTAATTTACAACTGAACTAAATCTATACTAACAGGAGTTATTAAGCCCAAGTGATACGTCATTTTGACACTCGTGATGGGTAACATGATCACTTACTTTGTCTGAACAGCGCAGTAAAAAATATGTCAATTATCACGTGGGCTACTATAGCCTAGCTAAGAATCTGATTCCAACACTGGAAATGAATTTAAATATAAAACGTTGTTTATTCAGACTAACACGTAGGCGAAGTATCACCTTGATTACAACCAATGATTTTCACTCTGTGTTTACAATTTCTGAAACAAGGTCAGCTAAAAATACAATGAAGCAATAGTTTTGCGTTCTAATCAGGCTAAAAGAACTGAACTGACTTTACTAGGAAAAAATGTCAAATCCAGTAAAAAAATTATCATTACAAATAAAATGTAATGAAACAAAAAAGAAATCCAAAACACACAAGTAATTTAATTACATATATGTAACAACACACACACACATGCACATGCACACACACACACACACACACATTTTCAATGACACAAACTCCAGTTGATTCTTACAGAAGACATAAAAAATGGTACTAGCATCTGCCTCACTTGGCACACAGCATTAAGAGGTTAGTGTTAGGATGGTCGTCCTGGTGTCGGGATAAAGTGACTGGGTGGGGAATGATGCTTCATGTCTGCGGCACGATGCCTCAGTAATAGACATCACTATAAGCTGCCATACTGCACACTTTGTAGCAATATGACTAAAACTGTTCAAGCTACATTAGAAATCTAGATCACACACACGCAGGCACACTGTTTGAACACTGCTCAACAAGTAACTTTATGGCTGTTGTTCTCGAAACATTAATTAATAACATAACTTCTCTTTTCAAGATATCAGTTTGTATTTTATGAATTCAGGGAACACAAAATTATATTACACAAATTCCACTGTATTTAGATCCATAGTTAATGAAAACAAATGCCAAATAATACAATTTATGGCAATGGTTAATGAAAACAAAGGCTAAATAGTATAATTTTCTCTAACTGAGGATGAAGGAGAATGAAAAATATGAAATTACTGTGGAGTGAAAAGATCACTGGAATATTGTCAATTGTAAGCTTCATTTTATCGATTCATTGACTTTCATTCAGATTCCATTCCTGATGATAACCAGAGTGTAATCAATCTGACAGCTTGCTCTTTGAAGCTATCAACTGTCTCCAGCAGCCACTGTAACATTAATTATCATACAGAAAGAAGAAATAAGAAATTAATGAGATCTTCAAATTTAACTTAAGTTTTCTTTTGTAGCTTTTTGCCTTTACAACTTTACAATTCAATGATTAATTCACACAATAAGGCCAATATTGTGTTCATGTGCTGTTAAACTAAATACATGCATACTAGGGATTCTATATTTTCAAGTGGCTCTTGTCAGATATTTGGTGTCCAGGTATTTAGTAGAAGAGTTGTAATAAATAAGAAAAGACTAATATCTAATCACTAAATGCACTGGAAATTTTGGGTTTAGATTAGGTGTCATTCCAATTTTTGTAAGAAGTAATTCTGAAAACTATAATATGGTATTTCACCACATGTCAGTATTTTATGCCACCTTATAGTTTTAAAAAATTTCATTATTATTTGTTGACAAGTCAACCTCCTACCCCCCAAAAAATGTAACACGTCACTGACAATCTTTGTTTAATATGCATTCAATGAAAAAAGCAATTCGTTTTACGAGCAAAACAATCTTTTTTTTTTGCTGGGAAGGTAACCTAGAACCCCTTGTAGTAATCCATTTTACCTTGATATTTTAAGACTTTAGGACAGCCCAGATTAAAAGTACACTGTAAAGAGGTGTTAATTATATCTAAGTGTTTCATTACTAACTGTATACCTTATAATCTGTGACTGATATTCATTATGTCTAGTATAGATACAGAGCTACAACTGCATACAACCAACAGATCATTCTGTACACATACTCTTATTTGGTATCAGGATAAGCCTAAAATCACATTTTGCAGTTGATGCCCAATATGAAAAATATGTATGTACCTATGAAACAAAGTTGCAGCTAGTGCCTTTGCAGCCATCATGGAGATTATCTCAAAATGTTTCTTATGTCTGGACAGCCACCATAACATCAAGACTGGCACAAGAAGTTTATCACAGCTGTTTTGAAGGATCTGGTAACAAAAACAACACAATATCTCAAATTGAGAAAGGCTGCAAAACATTGTGATGGAATGAGATACTGGTAAATTTGAGCAAAGTTTGCTTTGTGTCAAAAAATGAGCCACATCTTGAAAAAAATGATAATGTAGAAAAATGAAGAAAAAAAACCCCCAAACTGCAATCCATTCAATTTTTTTCAAAATTAAGTTGTACTTCCAATACAATAGGAATAAACTGAGGTCATGGCACAGAAAAAGTGCCAACATTTATCAGCTGGCCATAATTTCACAAAATAATTAAAGAGAATCCTGATAAACAAATTCATACCATATCTCATCAATATTCAGTTACATACCAAATAAAGCAGAAATCCAATGAGTATAAACAGAATTACTTTGCAGGAACAAAGAAATAACAATCATTTTTGTTGTTGATTTTAACTGCATTTTTAACAAAATGTTGGCTATATCATGCTGAGGAAATG
>JAECUM010031641.1:0-22581 GCA_016617855.1 Megalonaias nervosa
ATATATATATATATATATATATATATATATATATAAGTAGTAAAGGAAACTAGGACTTTTAGATTTAATGCCCTTTCCACTTCCCGTCCCCCCCCCCATCAGAACATATTTGTAACAAACCTGTAGCTTAACTCAAAACAGGTTAGAAAATATATTTATCAGGAGAAGACCCTCTCCACTCCAAAACGATCATATTTGTATTAACCAGGTTTTCTAGATTTTAGACCCCTTCCCGTGTAAAACATATTTGTCAGAGATAAACACCCTCCCCCATTTCAGATATTCTATACATGTTTTCTGTCTTTACTGTAGCCTAGACAGAGACTGCAGTGTTGCGATCGATAATGTACTTTGTTCTCTGTCTAAAACTAGACTGCGGTGTTTATGAATGACAGGAACTGTGTTATTTACAACTGCGTAATAAGAATGTTCTGGAAGGATGATGCAATATTGTGCAAAAAGAATATTCTGGAAAGATGATGCAATATTGTGCAATAAGAATCTTCTGGAGAATCAGCACGGAGAATATAAGGCGGCCCAAATGTTCAGTCTGCAGATATGTGCTTCGCTGGGAGGATCAAAAGGTAGGTGAAATTTTTCTTGAAAGTTTAGGTCCTTTATTTTAACAAGAAAAAATATTATTTTTATTTTCAGAGGTTTAAAGAACTTCTTCGCCAATAATTAATATTTCTACAGCAGCTACCAGAAATAATTTGTCATCATGTTTATACAAATGAAATTTAACTTTCCCACTTACTTTCGATAACATTCAAATAACTCTCTCATTGTTACCCTGTTGACATAATACTTATAACCTTTTGCAAAAACCTTCGACCGGTTTAGGTTTAGGTATACTTTTCCTGGCTGATCGGATTGTGAAGATTATTATATTTTTGTCCGAGATTGTCTCTCAACTTTTCAAGATAATCAAAATATCTGCTGTCATCTGATTTAATAAGCGAGAGTTTTATTCTATCAAATTTAATAAAACAAATACCTGAAATTTCATCATTAATTTCAAACCGTAGTGGTTGGCCGTTAATCATCAACACCTTAACCTTACTATTAACTCCATCAGCTAATGTTAAATTTTCAAACATTATTTCTAAAGTTTAGACAAAATTACTGGCATAGTGTCCAATAGCTAATGTATTAACCCCGTCCTCGCAATAGCGTTTGTCATCAAAATTACTTAGTCCACATTTAATAATTGTATCTGTTTCAAGTTGATCTAACAACGTTTGTTTTAATAAAGCTGACATTATTGTTTAGTGCTGCTTTAAAATCATCAAATTTCATACATTTTTTTACATACCCACGAGGAATACCTTTTACTTTATTTGTCAGTTTATCGTCATCTAAAATTACTGCGTACATTTTACTTCTTAGTCCGACAAATTCCTTAACTGGCACAAACATAAATTCGTCCTTAAATTTGCCAATAACTTTCTTGTTAGCTGGATCATGAAATCCACTACTTGCTGGATAATCCGATAAATCAAATAGGTCACTGTGGCCATAAATATCCTGATAGACATCCTCACATTTTATATCATAAACTAGCGAATCTGCATCGGTAAACAATAAGTTTGAATCTGGCCAGACTCTCTTAACAAATCCTTAGTGAAAATCGTACATCAACCACTTTGATATGTCCAACACCGACGCACCAACATAAATTGGTTTATTTAACTTTAAATTTGTCTTTCGTCACTGTATTGCAACAAGATTTTCATTAAATATTTTCATACTGACAAAACCGTCATCGTTAACTAATTTATTCCTGCAATTTACGTCGTTTACAATCTTAATATTTACGCGTTTTCGAATATTCTCCATTGTCTTGCCAAATACGGAATTGTTCCTAAGTTTAAAGAAGTTCTTCTCAAATTCAGTCCTAGAAGTTGCGCGACGTTTGGTATTTAAATCAGTATAATCTGCCATCCAACGAGATTGTTTGAATTGTAACACGCGATGAACTTTCCTTAAGACTAAGCCGTGGTCGACTGCATGTTTTAGGTTTCTATAGTGCAAAATGTAATTCCGTTTACTGAGTAAATTTGGAACTAGCTTATTAACAATCGAATTTTTTGCTGTTGTCGCTGCCTGTTGTTCAGGTGATAATAAACTATAGTCTATTACTATCGACTCTGCACAAAATGGATAATCGTTATGTAGGTTGTGCAGTGACTCAGGATAATCGAGATCTACTTCAACAAAATAACTGACATCGGAAAAATCATTATTGATTTTTCTGGGAAGATTTTTTTCTGTTTCACTAAGAAATTGATCTGGAGTTATCCAATGAAATCCACTGCACGGCATCGGCTCTGACATTGCTCAATCATACAAATTATGAGCGTCCAGATAAATAATATAATTTGACGGTAAAATTTTATTGTAATTTACCAGACATTTGTTATTAGCTACTGCATATTTTTTTATATAACGCTAATTCCGCCTCTGATACCTTTTTCAATAAAATTAAACATATCAACATCTGTCAAGAGATCCAATTCTATCTTACTTGTTTTTAGCAGAGCATCCCAAGATAGTCCTGGTGCAGAATAATACCAACAGGGGTCTAATCCATAATTTTCATGACTAACTCGACGAAAACTCTCGAAATCATCAGCTAACAATAACACATCTGTTTTCAAATATAAATCATGATAATCACCAAATGTCCTGCATCCGAATTTACTCCAAATATCTTGTGCATATTTGTACTCGTCGTCTGATATACCTTCGCCTTTTAGCTGTGAATAAAACTTGTCTTTGCCAGGCAGAAAAGTTTCATCAAATCTGCTCCAGTCGTCTAGGTATTCATAAGGAAAGATACCTTTTTTGTCAGATCGACGTAGTTTTCACCAAAACAACCTTTTAGATTATTGAAATTGTTACAACGTTTTACAAGTTCATCTAGCGGAGCTGCCATAACTTGCAGACTGTCAATGAAACGTAATTTGCCAAGCGTAACTGACATATATTTTTCAAAATTATTTGGTATACATTTTACTACATTGTCGAGTTTTAGCTTAGATTTAATTTCCTCATCGCCAAAATCTTCTACAATGATATGACTATCATAACCACGAAAATTATGTAAAACTACAGGAATAAATTTTAGTGCATGAAATTTTAGACTGCAATTGTTATGAGCTGCTCCTCGATATTTGCCAGTTAGATGACAGTGATCTCGCACTTTATCATCACCTAACAACTTTTCGCAGATATGATAATTAGCTGAAATATCAAAATCAAGTTGTTGTTTGGATGTTATTTTCATTGGAGCTGTTTTGGATAATCTGTTGAAAATTTTATCAACATCATCTATTAAATTTTTTAATAACCACACAGCCGGATTTTCAGATTCGCCACGATATAACTTTACTGGACTTGAAAAATTATCATTAGCACAACAAACTACTTTGTAGGAAACCCCGCAAGAAACATGTTGTTGTATTTTTCCAGTGCTTGATTTATTTGGATCATTTTCTGCACCTGCCACAGGAACAAGTAGACACTCAAAATCTGCATAAATAACAAACGGGATACTTAGCTTATGATTATAATTTTAAAATTTTAATACTTCTTCCTTCTCTGTTGGCATTGTTATTCTTTGAACGTTAACACAATATTTAACATGCTCTTGCAAAGTTTCAGGTTTAGAAAACCCTTGCAAACATCTGTAGCAGAAACATTTTTTTCCATGATACTTATTATACTGTCTGCCAACTAACCCGTTAAAGTTTTTTATCCAGCAATAATGTCCTTTATAAAATAACAAATTTATTGTCAGCTGCGTAGCATTTTCTGAAATATATATCGGGTAAACATTTTCTCGCTCATCTAGTCCAAAAACATTTACTGAAATATTGTTTTGTTTTTCAAACTTTGGTATCTGATTTTCTGCCACTGGAAAAGTTATTCCGGCAAAATCCAATTCATTTCTGTACGGCAAATATTTTTCAACTTGGTTGGAGTTACAATTCTGAGGATGTCTTGCAGACAAAACTGCCCAACGAAAACACTCATTGTCGCTGTTTTTGATATTTATACAACATTTTTTGTTTTTAATTTTTTGAGGAAGATCAGCGTAAGAACTACCGCGAAGAACGTTATATCTTGCTGTGTGAAATAAAACTTCATTTATAATTTCAAATTTCCAACCTGATCCTGATGTGGTAAATTCCTCAAGCTTTTTCCAAATTTCTTGGTGTATTTCATTGGCAACCGTGGCAATATTTGTTCCAGTTAATATTTTTCGTGATTTAGCTGTTAAATATGGCTCGGCAATTTCGCTGTCGAAATTTGTATTTTCAAAAATTATATCAAGTACATCTTTTTCGATTGCACGTAACTTTGATAAAATTACATGATATTGCACTATTAGCTTGATACTTTTGTGAACTGCAAGTTCTTGCATCACAACAGGTTGTAAAAGATGAAATAAATTTGTGCAGTTAAAATTTGCTAAAACATATTGATTATCAAATTTATAACTTTTATCATAGCCAGAAAATGCACTAGCAATTTTTTCAACATTTTCGGATAGGCTCTTTCTGGCAATATCTCGCAATTTTAACATTATATATAATATTTTTATATTCAATTGGTTTTCTGTTTATTTTTCAATTAGAAATATAATTTCTTATAAGTATAATGTCAGAAAATATAACAGCAGAGGAACAGGAAGAATATCACGTTCACCCAAAGTACAACTTATATGCAGGAAACGCACTTGGTTCGGTTATTCATGTCAGGTACGGACGACCTTTTGGTAAAGCAACTCCAGCCGGAATTAAAATTTCAGTAAAGGAAAAAGACACAGATAGAATTGAAATGTTTAGAAAAGATTTTATTTACACGTTATTTTGTGGAGATATTCCAGAAGGACAGCGAGTTTACAGAGTAAATGACTCGATTAACGATGACAATATTAAGAATTTGTCTTTACAAGATGAGTTTCAGCCTCATCAAATATTTTATATGTATGAAGCTAATGATCGCGAAATTATACGAAATAAACAAACAAAAATAGTGTTAGGAAATTTGAATAATGTTGGTCACTTACATATAAAAGTTCGTGGAACTAAAACAGATCTAGTTCATTATTTATCACACAGATTTATTTACGAAACTTCTAATGGCACTATTCCAGATAATTTGGTTATCGACCATATTAACAGCATTAAAACAGACAATAGAATTGAAAACTTAGATCTAGTAACACCAAAAGAAAACACCAGAAGAGGAGCCAGTTCTGATGGTTCCAATTTTAAAGACCCAAAACCAGTTGCTTCGATAAATCTCGAAACTGGAGAAAAAAAAAATTTTAAATCGATGACAGCTGCTGCAAAATATCATAATATTGATTGTCGTGCAGTAAAATTTGTTGCAGATGGTGTGTAAAAATCAGCCACGTCACAATCAACCTTTGATAGATTTATTTTCAAGTATATTTCTTAATTCTGTTTTGGTAAGACAATTATGAGCGAACATCAGAACATCATCACGATCAAATTTTAGTGTTATTAATGCGCTATCATTAAGTTTATTTTTTTCTGCTGCTGTTAGGAGAATTTTATCAGAGTCACCTTGCATAACATTAACATCAACAGAATAAGCACTATAACCTGACAGACATTTTCTAACTGCTTCAGCTAGTTCTTTATAATTTAATATATTATCTTTCTGATGATATTTCGTTTCGCTGGTCATTATTATTATAATTAGATAAAATATATATTATAATATGGACCTGATAAAACGGCTTGCTGAAATATATACCGACGACAGCGTCGTCGACAATACAATTGCAAGTGAGAAAATCACTAACGACAGCGTCGTCGACGTTGTCGGGCTGACAAATCTGCTGGTTATAGCGAAGATGATATTTTGTATAACAACGAATCCGAAGATGAAGTAGTCGCCGTCGTTGACAAAAACAAAATACAGCAGACCGACAACTGGACGATATAATGTTAAATATCATATCGCTAAAAAAATAATAAAATTTAATTTTACTGTTGCCGAACAGCAAATATTTTGGCAACTTATAAAACCGTTTTTAAATCTAAAGATAACTGGCCAGCAAAGGAGCATAAAATACGATTTTAGTTTTGTTAAAATATTCAATTTGATACCAGTCGATGATACAAGAAAATTACATTTAATTTCCTTATGTAGACCGGTCAAATGTAAATCTGTACTTATGAAATACGAACAAGTATTTATTCAATCACTTTGTGATCGAAATTGACTGAGTTGGCACCCAACTATTAAACTTATCGCTATATCCGCGCCATTTGACTAAACTTTTGTTGCCGCGCTTCCTAATCACTTTTTCAATAACGAATATATCTTGCTCAGTTTTTTTAAGTCCTTGTTCATAAAAACTGCCAGTTATAGGTTCTCCAGCCAGATCTTTTAACGCATATGTCACTGGTATTGTTAAATGTACTTTATCAACAACAAATACTTCTTCGCTCCAGTTTGGAGTAAGTCCTTATTCAAATGTATTTTTCGTCAGAGAAATTCTAACTTATCACCAACTTTAAATTTATGTCTGCGGTACCTATTTTCATTTTCTAATATTGGATTTTTAATTGCGTCGTTTGGTGACATTTTGGTGGTTCGGTGTCTCGTGTTATTATATTCATCAACAATTTTTTGTAGATTGTCAATGTATTTTTTTGTATTTTTAGCTGTCAAATACTTGTGTATTTTTTCGTTTAGTGTGCGGTTAAATCGCTCGAAGACAACACTTTTACCTTTATTTCCAGTGACATATTTTTTATGTTATTTTGTTCCAAAAACTGCTCAAATATTTTATTAAAAAATTCTGCTCCATGATCGGTCCAGATTCTCTTTGGTTTTCTTTCTGTACTAACGATGACCTGCTTTAACGCAGCAGTTATTGACGTTCCTGTCTTATCTGGAACTGGTACACTAAAAGCATATTTGCTAAAAACATCTACAACATTAAAATGATATTTCACGCGAGCGCCGTCAGCGCTAGTGTTAAATTTACTAAGGCCTGACATATCAACTAAATCTATTGCCCAGATACCGTCAACGGCATTTGCGACAACCTTACGTCGCGTAAACTATTTTTTTTAGGTTTGTGTAGCTGAGACGCCAGATCATCAGACATACCGAGACCAAGTTTATATTTTGCTCCAATAAAACCTTGTACCAGCCTTCGCTCAAATCGCTCTCGCATATTCACAGGTTTCATGTCACGAAGTTCGTCTAACATTACTTTATCGCAACCGGCCTTGTCCCCTTCAGGGTCACGATGACAAATGTCGTGGCGCATTGCTACTGCATCAACTTGATTGTAAGGCTCTTGTCCTGGCAGCGGATTATCGTTTTCGTCCAACTGTCTGTCCAGCGGATTATAAGGTCCAGTGTATTTATGACCTGGCAATGTCCAACCACCTTTTGGTTTTGGTAATTTGCTAATTAATTTATGTATATCTATACCTGTTCCAATTATTTCTCTGTTGTTGCATTGTTGACAGTATGTAACAATTTTATTTTGCTCAAGACAGGGATCTCTATCACAGTCGCACTCGCATCGCATTATTTATTAATCATCTACTAAAATAACCTTGCCTGGGCAACCCGCTCCGGACAACTTTGATATTGCCGGCGTTGGAGATTTCTTTAAAAACATACTTTTTTTTCCCACAGATTGCACAAATACTTTTCAGCATCGTCCTGTTGTTCTTTGTTTTTTTTCTGTTTTAGTTTTGCACTTGAGACAGTATGCTGCCATTTTATATTCCTTGATTATATAATATTGCAATCTCATCATTAGCGTAAGATGGTCACTTATCAAATTGCAAAATAAACTTTAAAAAATCTGGACTTTTATTCATCTGTTTAATGAACATTATACAATAATATCCACAAGCAGAAGTTCCAACAGGCTGAATTTGATTAGACGAATAATTTATTATTTTATACTTCGACATGTATTCTTTTATCGCGTTACTTGGTGGAAGACCAAATGAGTCAAAATAATTATTGCCGTAGACTGCTACCCAATATGTGCCAGATCCGTCATTGAAATCTTGTATATTTATCACACACGAACCTAGCTACGGTGTCGCTCGCGACGGAATCACCGCAAGTTCATCTTTAGAATAAACTCCACGGAATCCGGCAACCGATCCTAACTTACCTAGTATATCAAAGTTACTTAACGCAGCCACGTTTGAGTTCCTGGCAGTGTTAGTCCTCGGCCGATTCCCAGCAGATTTGGCAGTAGACTTCCCGCTACTCCCGCCAGCAACGGTCCTATAAATCCGCCTTTCCTTCTTCGCGATCGTGTCTTTTTTTAAGTCTTTCTTACCGTTTTTCGTCGTGGCATTATATTTATCTTTAGACAAAAATTTTCTTTATTCCGTCTCCGGAGACAGCCTTTTTCGTTGCGCCAGATACTGCGCCAGATGCTGCTGCTAATCCTAATGTACCAAGTACTGGCAAAATTTTAGGTTTTAACTTTCTGACCGCCATGTTTTGCCATCGCTATTATATGTGTGGAACTCAGATTCAACACAAAAGGTTTTTTGCGATCGTACCTGTTCACCTGTTTTTTGGTTAACATTAATATTGTTAAAGTACCTTTGGAAACACTTTATTTTTAATGATACTGGCCGACCTTTTTGTAAACCCTGTCGGAGTTTTTTAACTTGACCATCAGTTAAATACATTTCTTTACAATATATTTTGTCATCATATAAAGGTAGTAGATTAAACTTGGACTGACATTTTACCTCCAACAGAGTCAATTGTAACAAATCTGTCGCTGATCACTAACGCATATACATACAACTGTGCCACAGGAACTACACCGAGTGTCCAAGAAATTTCAATATCAGCTGTAGAATCGACAGCTCTCTCGTTGTGTTTACTAACATCAAAATAAAATATTGGATAAAGTCTACGAAATTCTTCCATAGAAATTTGAGATCCGTCTCCGACATCCTGATATTTCTGCACTGCGTCCAGCAGGTACATATACGGCCGAGATACGTTTTTATTAGCGTCATTTGCAAAATTGCTTTCTATCGAGCGTTCTGGATATTGTTTTGAATTTAGTCTAGCGTATATTCGTCTAACATCAGCGTGGTCAAATATGGCGTTATTTTGTTGTTGGTTACCACGTCGCGCTTGCTGTTGGAAGACAAGAAAAAATTGCCGAGGGAGTTGTTCACTTGACGTTGTTGTGACTCGCCATGTGTAATCGGTGGTATTTGGAACTGCTGTTTGATATATTTTATGTTGTTGAAAATAAATTCTGTTTGTGTGTTTATCGAGTATACTATTTCATTCTGTCATTTTAGTGATTGACGGTGTTATTCGTGGCATCCATAGCGCAAGTTTGTTTATGATAAATTGTACATCGGCTCCGCCTGACCTAAATAGGCAGTGGTTTTGTTCTGCTCGATCTAAAATAAGTATATGTTTAACTCCACGAAATACTTTATTATAGTCCCTGCAAAATCCAGATATTCTACTTAATGGCAGCATCATTGTAATTTGACGTGATTCTGCTGAAAGTTCTTTTCTCCTAGCAAAACCTTCATTGCAACGTATATTTCTTACGCTAATTGTCCCGTTAACTAAATCTAACATTGCAACGCCGTCTGCAGCTGCACCTGGTGGTGTTATACCAAGATTATTGCAAGCAGCAGTAAGTGAGACTCTTCCAGCGTCTGCGTTAGCGCCTGCGGCTGGTGCGACTATACCTAGCGCAGCAGCATTAACAATAAGAAAAGTTCTTACAATTACAACATCTGCAGCGGCATCAGCTCCGTGTACTAACGCACCTTTCGAAAAAAGTTCTGTCGATTCAGCTGCACCAGTTCCAGTATCCTTAAACCACATCATGTTAGTTGCAGTTGATCTGGAATACTCATCGAAAAACGAAATAGTATTTAAGATTGTACTTGCAACTTGCAGGTGACTCGAAATATCTTCGACAGTTTGATTAGCTAGTTGATATCGAGCACTTTTGAATAAACACAAGCCATTATTTATAAGAGCTATTTCTGCGTCTGCTCCGATATTAGCAGGTGGATTAGCTACTGTCATAATTTGGCCACGTACTTCTAACATTGCCTTGTGAGGCAGCAGAAATACATCTTCGTCTCTGGTATTAAATGTTCTGACACAGGCCTTATTTAGTTCATTCGAATTTTCGTCGAGATACTCAACATACTCAAATTCTGTTACTGTGTCGTCAACGTCATAAGTTTCTGCTAAATCGAGATAATTTTTAACAGACATTATATTTCCGGTTACATAAAATTTGGCGCCGTTGCCTTAGATATTAATTTTTGTATAATTTGTTCTCCTCGCGGCGATTAAAGTTTTTTTTGCTGTTTTTTGTCATCCGGTTTCCTGTTTCAGCTGTTGGGGCGATTTCTGATATAATTTGTTTTATCTCAGATGTAGACGCGACACATCTGGTGTAGCCTTTAACCAGTTTTTGTCCCACCGCAGTTCCAGCGGCAGATGCAGCCCCAGTTGCAAAAGCTTTTGACGCGTCAAGTGCAATTGGTGCAACTTTATGCCTATTCCTGGGACATTTTCAATAATTTTAGTAAATATATTTCCAAAAAATCCTCCAACTATTTTTCTTCTGTAAAATTTGTTATTGTATTCGCTAAGCAGTTCGAATTTGTCTTGTTGTGGATTAATGGTATAAATATAAACTCGATCAGAGTTAAAATTATCGCCCAGCAGCAGGTTCATAAGCAAATTTGTTTTACCTGATCCTGTGCGGCCAACAATAAGATAATAACAATCTGGAAGCTCGTTGTTGTGTACATGTTTCAGATGTCTGTCTGTATCAAAATTCAATATCGACATATTATAAAAATTGTTAGACAATAATAAATAATGAGCTATTACACAAAATTTGGAACAAAATTAGGAGATTAGCCTGAGATTATAACTACAAGCGTCGGTGATTTATCTGGTTACCTGAAAAAAATTGGTGATACGATGACAGGAAACCTGTCTATGTCAAATCAGCGAGTGCTTGGTTTAGAAACGGCGTATCCACCACCGAGAGTTGACCTTACACAAGCTGTTAGTTATGAACAACTTAAATCAGTTGACGAAAACAAGTTAGACAAGGCCGGCGGAAGTTTAAGCGGTAATTTAGATATTCCGGGAAAAAAGGTTGTAGGCATGGAGACTGGATACCCACCAGCAAACTTAAATCAAACCCAAGCGGTAAGTTATTTACAGTTAAAGTATGTGGATAATAACAAGCTTGATAAAACTGGTGGGACAATTACGGGTATTATTAATATGTCAGGTCGACGAGTGTTGGGTTTAGAAACTTCATATCCGCCAGCAGATTTAACGCAAGCGGTAAGTTATGCGCAACTAAAATCAGCTGACGACAGTAAACTTAACAAAGCCGGTGACACAATGACAGGAAATCTGTCTATGTCAAATTAAAAAAATAACTGGATTACCGACAACCTCGCCAACGTCCGACTCAGATGCTATTAGTTATGGCCAGTTAAAAGAAAAACTTGCTCTATACTTTAAAAAATCCGGTGGACCAATGTCAGGTAATATAAACATGAGAGACAAAAAAATAACTACGACATATGTTCCTGTTAGCCCTAATGATCTAACAAATAAAGCGTATGTTGACAGTCTGTCTAGTGGTATAAAACGAACTAAAAACAATGTTGGATATATTCCAACACTTTTTAAGGCAACTGACAATCGAGTTGGGTTTGAGGTAAGCGCATCAGCATATTATCCTGAAAATTATCCTTATTACGCTTTCTCTGATAGACACGAATGGACGACCAACGGAGAAGTTGAAAATTTTTGGAATAAGATTAAATGTCCCACTGCAGTTGCTATTTGGCAATTTCATTTGCGAGGTCGATTAAATCCTGGTGTTGGTCAAATTTATAATTGACGATTGGAAGAATCAAATGATGCTATCGACTGGACAACATTATATAGTACAACTGACACTTACATTTCAATAACACAATATTTTACGATTCCGACAGAAAATACTGTTAACAAGTACTTGTATTTTCGAGTTCATGTTTTCGCTGCTGAACGTCCGTTTCCAGGACTGACAGCATTTCAAATATATACACTCTATGATCAAATTTAATCTATTGCTATAAAATAATGTCAGAACCACCAATTATAACCGTTGCAAGAGAATTTTATGATAATATTTTTAACCCTAAAATAGAGGTTGGGAACCAATCACTATCAGCACGTATAATAAATACCAGGAAAAATTTTACAATTACAATGATAAATTCTCCATTGTCAGATGAAGAAAAATTTTTTATTCTTGTTATGTATATGAGAGGACCACAACTGTTGAAAGCAATAGAAAACTTTGATATTATAAAAAGTTACTGTCATCCTGATGAATGTCTAGAAGAACAAAAACAAGTTGAAATTATATTTAAAAAAAAAATATTACTCGAGCTTTACTTTAAAAAGATAGATTTGATAATAAAATCAGACTTAATAAAAACACGAGCACATGGTGGAAGAACACTGGAAGAAAGACGAATAAACGAAAATCATAACCGTCTTGACAATCTAGCGGAATCTAAAATAATGGGAGTAAAAAGAAGCAGAGATTTATATAATAGTTTTTTAAAACGAGGTATATTTAAGTATCTCGGTATGTACTACCACGACAAGGAAGCCCTAGTTAAAATTATTACTATAACTCCAGATGCTGAGTTACTCGAACGCAATTCTACCAATGATACGTAAAAAAGACCCAGAATTTGATCCGATTATTGTTAATAAATCTATAGCGATAATCAATGATTTTGACAACGAAGTTAGTTATCTCAGCGATGACGAGTAAAAGAAGTTTTTTGAAAAAGTCCTACAAACACAGTTGAAAAAAAAAAATGATTCTTATTACGACATAAGTTTATGAGCACGACATTCCACTTCCATCACTCCAACACTCTAGCCAATTGTCATTAGGAAATTATTACAATGAAGTTGAGAAAATATTCACAAGACCATCATATGCAAGTTTATTGGTTAAAGTAGCTGATGCTGTTAGTCTTATCCAACTTAACATATACATACTCCAAAAATTAATGCTAGCAAATTTCGTGGTAGCATTTGCAATTATCAGACAACATCTTGTTCTAAAAAATTTCACGTTAGATCAGTTGAGTTTAGTATTAGGGTATATTGATGAAACAGAAATCAATTACAGTAACTAGGTGAATAAAACAGATTTGTATGAGAGTGAAGTAGGAAATAGTTTTGATTCATATGCTTAGTTAAAGAAAAATGAGGTACTAACAGATAAACGATATAATGATACTTCGTCAGATGTTTATGATAAATACAGAGAGTTTTTAGCTGATCCTAAAAATAATAAATTCCGCGAGTTTCTCGATTCGATTGTTGGTGCTAGAGTTTTTAATATTGTATAAAAATTATATAATGAAAAACAAATCATCGATTTCAATCATATTTCAGAAGATATTCCAAAACAAGATGTTGACGCTCTAATGCAATATTACAGATATTATCATAAAAACCTTTGGTGTATGAAACAATGTTATAAATATTACATTATCACATAGTCGGTACACTTCGCCTACAGTGTGTGCAGTTTCATAATTTTGATATTATACGTGTGAACATATCACTTTATGTGATTCTGATTGGTCTAAATAAGCCCATGAAATTATTGTGCAGTATTCTCTTTACTGATTGGCTGGGATCGTGGGAAAACGTTTTTAACCCCGCCTTCTGGAATGTTTTGTTTTGAATGAACATTTTTTGGCGGCCATTTTTTAACTCGACTCGCGAAAGGAAATTGAGGAAAAATTATCTCGGCTGTCTGAATATGGATATGTTACCCCCACAGGGGTTTGTTATGTCATGTTTAACAATATCATCATAAGAAAAATGGCGTAAAACTACAAGACAAGAACAACAATAAGAAGTAAAACTAAGGGTATTGCTTATTTGATAGCGGGTGGCGGGGGGGGGGGAGAGGAGGTATATCTGTAACATAGATTCAGAATCCACCGTATATACAAGCGTGGTTTAAATGTTAACTTAAAGAAGTAAATAAACTCACCTCTGTTCACAGAAGAATCTGGACATAAATGGGTCTCCTAACTGACAGAACTTTATCCACCACAGCATCTTTACGCAGTGTACAGTCTATTGTTCCAAATCATATACTGCAAATATCCGGTCACAAATGCATTGCAGTAAGTGTGAGAAATTTTGCATCCAGTAATCCTATTTCACATCAAAATCGCAAGTGACATTTTAGGGTAAACATGTACTCTAGACCTACTGTACTGTGTACCGTATCAAACAATGTGGCAGCATCACATCGCATTGATCATTCTGTTTTGAAAAATGATTTTTTCGTTATAAAATGTTCTGTTTATTCGGATGGAAGCTTTTTCTTTGATTTATAGTTTGTAAAAAAAGTACAATCTACTTTTACCAGTTCAGCTTTGTTTGGGATTATATTTTATGCACAACAAATGAAAGGTGCACCATCTGTCAGAATGAACGAAATTATTCGTTCTTCTTTCTATCTAAATAATTTCCACTGAAATAAAAACTATGTGATAAAAAGAATCTCAAATGGGTAATGATTTAATACTAAATTTATGAAACTCGTTGAATAATAAATTCAATATTAAATCATTACCCATTTGAGATCCTCTATATAGGATATTTCGAGTAATATCATATTTGCCATTGTTAATGACCCCCTCTGGCATAATATCAAGTGGGGTATCATTAAATCCTTTTCTGTTAATTATATCTGGTATTGGTGTCTCTCTTTCAACGGCATTTAAGAAGATTGAACCCAGGCTTGAGACGAAAAAAAAATGCTTGTAAGATAGCTAGTATTACTTGTAAAAAAAATTACTTGATCAGATACGATCTTATTTGCGAGGTGTAAAATATGACATGGACGATTTAATACGCGAGTTCCGTATTATTGACAGTAAGTTAGCAGATATTTTACCGATGAGGGTAAGCAGATATGAAAAAGATTATCATAAAATATGGTTATAGTTTGCTTGATAAATAAAACCAGCTTTTTAGGTTCTGTACCAGTATATTTTATTGAGGGCGGATAAAAAGACATTTTATATGAAATAAATCTTAAAGATCTGGAAACATCATCTTATCTTACTACTATAGCTACCGCTGAAAAAATTTGATAACTGACCCAAAAAAATATAATTGAGTACCATTTACCTCTGAAAATAAAAATAATATTTTTTCTTGTTAAAATAAAGAACCTAAATTTTCAAGAAAAATTTCACCTACCTTTTGTTCCTCCCAGCGAAGCACATCTCTGTAGACTGAACACTTGGGCGGCCTTATATAGCCTGTGCTGATTCTCCAGAAGATTCTTATTGCACAATATTGCATCATCTTTCCAGAATATTCTTTTTGCACAATATTGCATCATCCTTCCAGAACATTCTTATTACGCAGTTGTAAATAACACAGTTCCTGTCATTCATAAACACCGCAGTCTAGTTTTAGACAGAGAACAATGTACATTATCGATCGCAACACTGCAGTCTCTGTCTAGGCTACAGTAAAGACAGAAAACATGTATAGAATATCTGAAATGGGAGAGGGTGTTTATCTCTGACAAATATGTTTTACACGGGAAGGGGTCTAAAATCTAGAAAACCTGGTTAATACAAATATGATCGTTTTGGAGTGGAGAGGGTCT
This sequence comes from Megalonaias nervosa, assembly GCA_016617855.1. Lineage (NCBI taxonomy): Eukaryota > Metazoa > Mollusca > Bivalvia > Unionida > Unionidae > Megalonaias > Megalonaias nervosa. The sequence goes on from JAECUM010031641.1 coordinate 15,785, forward strand.
TCTCCTGATAAATATATTTTCTAACCTGTAATATATATTTTCCAGTATCCGCAACAAGTTGATATAGGCTGGTTGAGACATAATACATTTAAAGGTTTAAGTCATGTAGAAACAGCCATGTAGAGTTTTGCAAACACAACGGTTTTTGTTTTATTTGTTTGTTTTGTCTATGTTTTGTATATGCCTTTGAAAAAGACTCATTAAGAGTAGAAAGCGCTCAGGCTAGTTAGATACTAGTTTTGCACTGTTCGTCGTCAGTTTTTTGCATTTATCTCAATCAATCCCTGACACACGTGATCCTTTGCTGGATCCAATACGCTTGAAAGGGCTGTTACTCGCCATGTGATTTATATTCTTTATATATATATATATATATATATATATATATATATATATAGTATATATATATATATATATATATATATATATATATATATATATATATATATATATATATATATATATATATATATATATATATATACTGATCTTCACTGTTCTGTATTATTGCGCCTTACGAATGAAATTCAAAATATGATTATATAAAAGAATGTTATTAAATTATAAGCTTATTTAACTATTTATGCTGTTGAATTTAATTATAAGGATTGACTGTTTATTTTTTTTTTAATTCAACGCAGTATGAACCGAAAAAAGCTCTGCAAACTTTGTAGCTTTGCGACAAATTAAACAAGAGTTATTATGGCATAAATTGATCAAAATCAATTTTCTGATTTTCAAACAGATTGAAATAATAATAAAGCTTTCTTATTTGACAACATGAAAATAATAAATTAATAAATACTCAGGGTTTTTTAGTTATTGAGATTAACTTCTCGCATCTCAGTTTCCATATCTTTTGACATTGCCGTAGGGCTCTGATGTCATCGAGGTCAATTTTGAAAGCCCGAATAGCTGATAAAAAGTCACCAAAATAAACGAAAATTGATCCTCCACGCTGCCACAAAAGTTTTCGTCCCTTTTTATGTAATCCATGAAAAAGGAAATGTTAATAATATAGTTTTATAATATTATAAGTCTAAGGTAATAATTAGTATTGGTGCACCTTTGTCAATGGCGATTCATGTCAACGACAGTGATTTTTTCACAAAGAAAAGCTTTCACGTATAACCTGGCTTACTCAACAAAAAAGGCCTTTTCACGAAGAAGACACTCTCTTCTTAAAGAATATGTCTTTTCTCACGAAGATTTGACTAAGCAGTCGTAAGTTCTGTCACTTAAAAAATTTGCACCATGTCCGAACATGGCAAAAATGGTGCTTGGAGATTTCGGTCCATAATATATTCAGCCCATTTCCGAGTCGGCCCAGTAAAGGTTGACCCATTAAAGATTTAATTTAGAAATCATGTCAAGGTCGGCCCATTCCGGAGTCGACCCATAACAAAGATGGCTCATTACAAGTTTGTTCATACAATTTTAATTTTAGTTTTAATTTACTGTCACGGTCGGCCCATACCATCCAACAATGTCGGTTTCGTACCACCACTTGTTGTTATTGAGCAAAAAATATCAATCAGTATCGGTTTGTAAAACGCTAGTGTAGTTTGTTGAAGGATTCGACAAAAGATTATTCTAAAAATAAAAAAGTGAGGAAAAAACGGACTCTGATCTTTTCGTCAACCGATGTGTGTGTGTGTGTGTGTGTGTGTGTGTGTGTGTGTGTGTGAGACACACACACACACACACAGATAGATAGATATACGTACTGTAGCCAACGTTAAACGATCATATCAACGTATCAGTTGGTACTGACCAGTGTGTGGACTGTTCCAGAGTTGTAACTTCAAAGCAGCATGAGCTTGCTTGTGGTTTGTATAACTTATGGCAACAAAGAGTTTGTATGTTGCAATAATTTTTGGGTCCTCTAATTTCGTTCATTGACACTTATAACATCATTTTTCTTAATTATGATTTTTGAACTGTATATGTACACAAAACTATTTAAAACTTACTTAAAATTCAGGTTTTGATCAAACTGAATTCAAACCTTTTGTCTTTAAATAATAAATTGAATGATAACGAGTTTTAGTGAAATCAGTTGTGCACGGAAACTTTGGGTAGATTAAAATGAGTGTTGTTCTAACATTTTTTAATAATTGCCATTTAAAGGTCTGTGTGGACAAATCCTACACTCATAACTGAAATCGTCGGTATTGAATGTCAGATGACCTGTATGGCTTGTAGAATACTAAACATCATACACGGATAAAATGAATATAAAAACCGCACAATCTTTTTAATGACCGTTGACAAAGTACATTATATCCACCTTACTATTATATAAATCGTTGACAGATATGCCAAGTAAGTAATGGGCCGAGTACGCAATGGGCCGAATTGGGTAGTCCGAGTTCGTTATGGGCTGAGAACGTTAGTCGGCCGACTCTGGTATGGCCGCAGTAGTCCCGGAGTAAAAAATGAATTTGTTTTCATGAAGAAGCTGTTCTTCACAACAAAACAAAAAAAAAAAAAAAGATCACAAAAAGTCTCCAATCTTTATGAAGTTGGTCATTCAATCTGTCTTTAAAAGGAAATAACAACAACAACGACGACAAGTTGAAGGACAACAAAAATATATTTAGTTGGCGCGGAGAGAAGTGCGCAATCAAACATTTTCCTCAACCGTTACTTTAAGAGTAGTCTCCCTTGCTATTGAGGTCGCCCTGTGAACATAAATGGTGATGGACACTGTTAATCCGTTGTGTTCTCAAAATACCACCGCGTAGAATGTTGGTCTAATCGATAAAAGTAAAGAAAGGTACAACAGAATACTGAACCAAACGATTACTTTAGTATAATTTTTAAGTCGGTATTACTTTTAATTAAAATAGGTGGTTTTCCGCATTCAATGACTCTCGTCTAGTAACATGTTTCCGAGTATTACATATGTCACATAATGCAGTCATTCATTGTTTCCCTTTACCCTCATTTGCGTTTCAGAGACCCCCAGATTCTTTATTTGACCCCCAATTTTCATACCAAAGTTTGTTTTTTACTTAGTCTGACCCCCAGTTTTGACACCAAGGAGATTTTTTCCTTCTAGTCTTGTACCCTCGGGGATACACATCGAGGTGAAGATGGGGGGGGGGGGATGAGGCACGTAGTCATTATAGTCATTGGCTACAGTCTTTTAAGATCTGTGTTGCTATAACAAAATGAACATGGAACAAACAAATATAATTTTATTTGTAATGGGTAGTAAACTGAAGCTCTTTTCTGAATACTCTTTATTTTGTTGTGTTAAATTACTTTGTAATCACATAAGAATTCACAGATTCCAAACATTTAAATTAGAACTTTAGTACTTGCATCCACTTCACAAGTTCAATGTATCTTGTAAAAACTAAAAGCATTTCATTAACAGCTTTTTAAAATATGGATTCTTATGCACAAAATTTCAAAACTTTTAATATGTCCTTTTAAGCTCTACTTGGCCATTTTTGGATTTACTGCATGAAGAATATTTAAACATTATTAGATAATATTTTATGCTTTTAAATTTTTCAAATGGATCAACAGCAAGCCTAGATTGGTGATGCCAACTGATACAGGCACAGATTGAAATATTACTGTTCCTGTACTAGTCAATACAATTACAAAAAGAAGAAAAAACCATGATAAAAAGTAAAAATAATTTTGTTTGTTTTTGCTGATAATGTCTATTTAAGTAGAATTAAAAGAATGACTTGAGTAGTAATGTTATTTAATAAATCAAAAATAAGTCATGTAACATGTATTCAGCATGTACATAAAGGAGTTGCAATACAGATAATAAAACACATAATCCACCAATCATAACCCAGACAAGTTTACGAAAACTTACTGCAAATGGGGTCCTGAGGGTACAGATTTCAAATTAAAGTTATTTAGCTATACTCCCAAATTTTGTTTGTATTAAAACTGAAAAAAATTTCAAATTTAAAATATTACCAAAAGCCAATTCATATTTGTAAAATATCATCAAACTCTGTTCTCTTGATCTGGTTTCATTACAAATTATAATCTGGCTTGATTAAAAATTATATCACATATAAAAATTTGAAATTGTCTATATCAGGGGTCTCAAACTCAAACCACCATGAGGGCTACATGAGGGCATTTACTATGGCCCAAGGGCTGCACCACCTTAATTATCTCTCATGACACCAATCATTTTGCAGGCCACAGGATACAGCTTGGTGGGCTGCATATTTGAGACCCCTGATCAATATTATAAATGTTCTTAGTATCTAAAAATAGTAATAGGTTCAAAACTTTTAAGAAAGTTCAAGATGCATTACTAACACATGGTAAGATAGACATTTTTCACCCAAAAAATGACATGCACATAATTTAGTCTTATTTGTTTCACTGTGTTATCTACTCTTAGTATTTCCACACTTTCAGGTTCATACAGTTTCAGGTTTGATCTGGGTTCAGGGTTACATATAAATCTTCCTTGTATTCTGTGTTATTTGGATTTTTTTTCTAGATTTTTACCAATTCTCACACATCGTGATGAACAAGAAAAATCATAGTTATATTGTGTTAAAACAAAACAAAAAATGTTTTATAGATTTCAGTGTTCAACATTGTTGTTTCTATAGAGGAAATGTTTTTATCATACTGCTGACTATGTATTCATCCAAAAGTAATTTATATGGAGACCTTAATATTTTATACACTACTGAGAAATGATTGTTTGGCCAATTTTGTTTTATTTTAATTTCTTTTAATTTTTTTACTTTTAACATTGAATCATTTAAGGTACATTCAGCTGTTACATATATGTAATTAAATTGCTTGTGTGTTAGTTTTAAATTCTTTGTTATTTTATTTTTGTTTCATTACATTGTATTATAATGATAATTTTCACAGGATTTGACTATTTTAAAAAAATCACTTCTCTGTTTTAACCTGATTTGAACGTAAAAGGTATTATTATCAGTATTTTTAGCTCACCTTGGTTGAGACGTTTTGTGGTTGAGACATTTTGTAAACACTAAGCAAAAATGATTGGCTATTACCAAGGTCATGTTCTGCTTGTGTGATAGCTCTAATTTGCAAACAACTTTTTTTTATTGAATCTTGTAATAAGATTCGTTAAGTTCTTTCAAGGCTTACGTGTCTATTGGCTGTGCGCATTTACTGCGTTGTTCCATCTGGGTTACCACATGGGCCACCATATGATCTAAAATTGAGGGTGTAATTCTCAGTCTCAATGTTTTCTAGTTCAGTTGTATTCCTATATCATTTAGCAGAGTTATGGTAGATTGTGTTGGTCCCTTACCTAAGACCAAGTCAGGCAACCAATATTTGTTGACCATTATGTGTGCGTCAACAAGATTCCCAGAGGCAATTCCTTTGAGGAATATTAAAACAAAAACCATAGTAAAAGCTTTGATAAAGTTTTTTACTCAATTTGGCCTTCCCAAATCTGTCCAATCGGATCAAGGGTCAAATTTTATGTCAGGAATTTTCCAGCTAATCATGCATGAATTTGGCGCTCAGCAATTCAAGTCAAAAGTGAAATTATGGTTTCACAGAACTTTAATTGAGAAAACTTTTGAATCTTGTAATAGAGTTCACTCACTCTTGCTCATTCTTCAAAATTTTCTTCAGATTTGATTTTACGGCCCTTACAAGGTTAAGAAGAAAATGAATGAGCTAAATTATAATAATAGTACTCTGATCTAAGTAAATTAATGGAGTACTAGTACAGGGGTCAAACTAGACTTGAATTTTAGGGAGAAGTGACTTCTCCTTTTGGACACAACAGGGAGAAGTGATAGCTCAACAGGGAGAAGTGAAGCAAGAAACAATATATATACATGTGTGTGTGTATATATATATATATATATATATATATATATATATATATATATATATATATATATATATATATAATGTGTGTTCTCTTATTTGAATTATGCCCTCAGTTTCCCAGTATTCATATTTGCATTTAACATTAGATTTAAGCAATACTTTATTTTCTAGTAGAAAAGTTTCTTAGTTATTTTGGCCATATGAATCTAACAGAATAATAGAAACTGCATTGTAACAAAATTTAACTGAGTAACTAGATCACATTATTGTAATTGCAAGTTGGTAAAAATGCTTAATCAACTACCATTAATCAATTTTTTTATATATTTTTGTATTTATTTTTTAAATACTTTTTAGAAGTTCACAATAGTGGCACTTTCCGAGATTTCTAAACGTGTTTGACACAACCCCTGTATGATGTACATGAGGGCAAATGTACACTTGTCCTCATTTCTTTGTTGTGGATAAAACATTACCGTAACTATTCATACATAACACACTGAAGTGCATAAAATTACAGACATGGCTCATTTATAGTCGGTATATGAACTAAACCCATCTTTCCAACCGAATCAACACAGACATGAGTGCATCTATTTTTAGAAAGAGGGGTTTTTGTAATGCAATCACTCACTTGATATAGCTTCATTACAACAGTCCATGATAGGATTGCAAATTTATGGTTTATTTATATGTCTACATACTTGTATTAATTTTAGGCATTGATTAAATATCTGCTTTGCAGCTTTTTTCTGTATTTTCACAAATATGAGTCAAGTCAGAAAACAGCTTTGACCTTCCAACGCTTCTTGCAGATTCCACAACATAGCATTGTCTCATACGTTTCTGACCTATATAATTGCATTTTAAAGTTAAATCTGAAATAACATAATACCTAGGCTTTGCTTTCTATGAATTGTATATTTTTTTGTATATATTTGCTGGATGATTTACGAAAACAGACAATCTAA
>JAECUM010031643.1:0-13540 GCA_016617855.1 Megalonaias nervosa
CTCTGCCAAAATGTCCAAGAGTACCGTTACCGTTTGACTTTCACTGTTCTCCTTCTCTCCTAGACCTTGTTTCTTCTCTGCTTCTTCTTCTTCCTGTCGTTTCCTTCTTGCCTCTTCTGTTCAAGGAGAAAAGCTTGTTCTGCTTCTTTCTGCTGTTGTAAAAAAAAAATTCTCCAATTCTTCTTTCTGTCTCTGTTTAAAATCTTCGACCTGTGGTAAAGAAGGAGAAGGTGGTGAAGGTACTGGTACCGGAACAAATTCTTGCGAAGAGAGAAAATCTACTAAATCCCAGTTGAAATCGGTCTCTTCTGGAAGTAGCCCTGTGTTGACTTGGGTAGCCGCTACTATGCCATCGCTTCTCGTCTACACGGCCGGTGCACCCCAATTCATTGTCTTCTTATTTTCCGTCATGTTTCACAAAACAATGTCGCATCGATTCACTGCGCACAGACGCTAGTGCGCCTATATATGGAATGTGACATCACAGGTAGCTCTCTTCGGATTGGAAGACAGATTCCGCGAAGTGACTGAATTTTATAACGCGTGTTGGGATTGGTGAACAATCTCAATCCGTTTCTATCCGGTCTTCCACTATAAATAACCGCAGCTCACTTCATTCCCTTCGCCTGTTCTCGTCACAAGATGTGGACAAACGTTGAATCCTCTACTCTCGTATTGTCGATGCTGTTCCGTACGGACTTACCCATGTATGTTAAATCATCATGGACCATTATCCGGATCACCGAGACGACTGTTTGGAAAAGAAGGATCTATGTGGAGGGACAGGGCTGTCTGAAGCGAGTCCTCATCTATGGACCAGAGGTTAAACGAAGTTTGAGAAAGAGAAGAAGATCAGGGAGATGTCCTCTATGTTAACGAAATGGTGTTAATATAAAAACCAAAGGCCCTTTTCAGGGCCACTTTCATATGCCTCAAAAAGATATTTATTCTTTCTTGCCCATATGTGTGCCTATATGTTTTATATATGTCTCTGTCTCTCTTGTATTTGTCCCTGCCTAGAGTGGTAGCCGCGCGTATTCAGGTCATCCACTTGCCACATTGTTGCAAGTGTCCAGGACCGTGACGTCACCCTACCTGTTCCATTCCTATTGTCCCTATACAAAATTCCCATTGTCCGTAAAGTATCCCCATATACTACTCATCTGTAAGCATTGAAAATGACATGAACGAGAAGGATGACATGCCGCGCCTTTAAAAACAAACGACCACGAAGGACTTCAACAAATTCATTCAATCTCGCAAACATCTTATCTTTTGACAAAGCAGACAATTATTAATTTGTCAAAATCCGAAGACAGCAAAGAATCTTGTTCTGTGCTTGATTTACCACTGCAGAAAGTGACTTGTCACCTAAGAATGAGCACTTGCAAGAATCCCCTGTCGATATCAATTTACCTTTGCATATACCATTCATGCCAGAGTCATGTAGTTCTGCTATTCATTCCCCGTTGGAAAATAAAGAGCTACAAACTACTAGCCGACAGCTAGAGCAAAGTGCTACTAAGGTGATAGACAAGACTTATGCGGCTTATTTGAATCTGTTTGACTCTTCAGATGATGAAGAGATAGAAGAGGACATATTGCAATATGCCAAGGAGCAGAGTTTGCTGGATTCAGGGTGTAAAACGGACGAAACTGATACAGCTGTTCTTTTAAAGGACTATCAGAACACATTTCTAGTACCAGACATCTTCTTTGACATTATTATTCACAGACGTCATGTCCTGAAGGGTACCATACGAGCAGTAAATGATATTATTTTTTGTTTCTTTCACACCGTTCTAGTTAACTTTTCAGGAGAAGATGCTCAGGATGGTGGGGGTCCATGCAGAGAATTTTTTCGGCTCTTTGTACATTCTGTTTGTTTTGGGATGGGAATTTTCGAGGGACCTCCTGCTTGCAGATCTTTTAGTTATGATATACAGATATTTTCTGGCTGGAAAACTCATTGGATGGAGTTTACTGCAAGGTGGACCAGGTTCAAACTGCTTGAGCAAAGATGTATACAGTCTCTTCACTGAAGGTGATGCTGTAAACGTGAAATGAGTCCTGGATGATGGGAACATAATTACATATGAAAAGTGTGTGAAGCGTTAAGGGCTCTGATGGATATAGAATCAGATGAGACTTGGAAGAAAGCAGTTTCTCGTCATGGTGAAATTCCTGCAGATCAGGGACTGTCCATGATTTTCAATTCAAACTATTTGGAGAAGGATGACATTTGCAAACTAGCAGTCAAGCAATTTCTATTCTAATTTCTACAGGTAAATATCATGACAATATTAATCAGTGTGTCTGTTGTCCTAAACATATTTTACCTGTACAATAATATATGGAAATTGGATTTGTTGCAAATATCCACATTTATGACAAATGCACCCTCTGTTGGGATGGGGCTGGATCTAGAATCCCAAATCTTTGTCATTATGTATCCTTATATTTTACAAACTTTCCCACTATGTCATGAAGCACTTGATGTGTGTGCCAATAGAAGTTGTAGTTTCAGCAAGAAATTCAGCATTTTACTGCATTATCTTTCATGAGTGGAAACTATTTATTGCTGAAGATATTTGACTTGCCACCATTTGCTTCTCTATGAAGTTATGGCCTCTGTACTGCATTGGCAATAGTTAAAATCTTGATGTGCTCCATTGCTTTGTTGGCAGATGTTGTGGTCATGTAGTTCAAAATAGTTAAATAGTTAACAAAATATCAGAACCCTGTGTTATAGGAACAGGTTTTATTGGATCAGGTTCGGTCATTAAAGACCTAACATTCTGTTAGATTCATGCATTTTATGATGACCTAAAAATATAGTTAAAATTAATGTGAACTTACAGGGGTGGGGTTGGGGGTGGGGTGGCTCAAGAGTGAATTTAATCTTCTAAGCTTTGATTCAGGAGCACATTTAATATAAAAATATGTAAATATTGGATATATTTCATTTTGTGGTACCAAAAAATATATATTTGAACTCATAGCTTTGTCCTTTGTTACAATAATGCTTTAATAATAATAATAATAATAATAATAATAATAATAATAATAATAGCAATAGCAATAATAAACACTATTTATATGATGATATCTTACTTAGTATAATATACCATTCTCACCTTTGGTCCACAAGGCACAAAGTGTATATGATATGCATTACAAAGTAAATTGGAGAGCATGTATTTCAATATTTAATGTGGCAGTTGTTCTTTAAAATAATGGTCATAAAATTTTTGTTTGTTTTGAAGACATTTAAATTTCTTTGTGATGTAATGGATATTCGGAGCTCATTCCTTATAAAATATTCCAACTGTCCCCTACTTTCTGCTTACTTTATTGCCTTCCAAACATAGCCCTAATTTGTCCCTACTATTTCACAAAGGGTCACTGGAGAGACTGTTATATATATCTGGCTATGGGATGGAGATCTTAATGGTTTCCAAGTTATGGCCGAGGGGACAATGGCAGATACAGGTATATTGGCGAAGGTAATTTTTTAAAAGGCTAATTCCAAGTATAATAAACCCATGCATTTTTGCAAATGTGTATGAGTTCTATCAAGATATGAAAAAATATGTGAGTAAGTTCTGACCACCTCAACCCCTCCTCCCCCCACCAATAGGGTTGGATTCTTTTTGATAAAGAAATAGCAACTTCCCCCTCGAAATGATCAAGTGTTGCAAGTTTCACCTGGCACTTATCAGAGTTAGGGACTTGAAATAACAACCATTTACATATTGTTCTTGTCACCAGTGACATCAACATAGGTATGCAATACAGTACATCATAATGCCAAATATAAACCCACCCAATATTAGTGTAGACGATATTCATCTTACAACTTCTTGATGAACATGCACAGTTATAACAGCTGTCATGTGACCAGTAATTTACCAATTAGTTTTTTGTAAAGTAATTCAAAGTGAAATACTAATAAATAATGGTGAACGTGTTTCTAGTAAATTTGTTTTACATATTTTCTGTGGTATAGTTACTGTATTGCACGCTTAAAATAGTGTCTAGAGAGCACAAAGATTGAATGACTATTTTTCTGCTGGTATGATGAATGAAAGCAGTATAGGATAGAGGGCAATAATGTATAAAAGTATCAAATCAACAGATTCTGTGAAGCAAGAATGCCAACATGAACTTGAACAAGACATAATTTTCATCCAATGATTTGTATGTGCCAGTAGTCCAAATCATTAAAGCATTGATCTTAAAGAAATACAAGTCAGCTTGGTGGTCATGAGTTTGAACCTTCAAAGACCTAGTTTACAAACAGAGCTAAACAATTTACAAGAAGACAAGAAAGAATCAAGACCTTTGTGGTCACATGTAAAGAGCGGCATTAAAGTTATTTTTCTAATTCCTATCACAACTGAGAATGCATTTCTTATTAGTTGCAGAAGTTCGAAACTGCATGCAGCTCAGGCCCTTGCAAATATATATATGTTTTCATGACACCAGAGAGTACTTTGCACAGATAGTTTAAGATTGGTATTGTAATGAAGGATAGATTTTTACTACAGGATTATATTGAAAATCAAAATTATATAAGGATTACCAGCAATGTAAGTTTAGTTATAATGGAGATGTTGGTGCTGCTGGTTTTCATAGCCTTCTTTGATACAAAGACTATTTTGGGTTTTAGATTTATTGTCACTTATTTTTTATATTCAATCATACCCAGTAAAGTTATTTCCTTGAGAGAAAGTGTCTTAGTGGTAGTCATTTGATCAGTATTTACAAGTTCATTTCACATTGATAGAATATTTCCAGTTTTTATGAGGATGCAATAGTTACTGAATACATCATTTAGACTTTTTTTTTTGCATATTTTCAGAGTGAAACCCTCAATGGACCAGTTCAAGGAAGGACTTGATTCAGTTGGCAAACTTTGGACGAACTACATCAGTCTTTCCCCAGATGCATTCATGGAAGTGTTCCTTGATATGCAGGACCCTATCACCTACCGAGCCTTTAATGAACTGTACACTGTTCAAAGGTCTGTAAATGGATCAAATGCCTATGAACGAGAAGAAGATACATTATATTCATGGCAGCTCTTTATCCAGATGTTGGAGAAAAATGAGTCTGATCAAAACGTACAGAGTTTATTGGTTTTAATCACAGGTGAAGATAAAATTCCACCCCTTGGCCTCCCAAACAAAATTAGTGTAAAATTGTATGACAATGAAACAAGTCAGGTAAGGTATCCCTGGGTGTCAACTCGAAATAAACTTACCCAGAGGCTATGACAGACCTGAGGCATTTGAAGACCTGATGATGTCTTCGATTCGAGAAAGCCATGGCTTTGGGAAACGGTGATAGACAATGTAATTTTTCAGTATATTCACTCATTACAAATCAGCTGAGATTTAATTAAGACATATTGAATTTCAAGATTTTATTTCATATTAAATGGGACAGACTAGATCTTTCTGTTGATACTATGTTCCCACCATGAATATGGCCAGGTTTGTTCATCTCTCCCTTGTATATGTATTTTTCGAACTGTGTGTGCAACTAATGTCACAAATATTCATGGACAGTACTTAAACTTGGTAGTTATTGTTGACATCAGGTGATCTTATGCTTATCTATGTCCATATATATATATATATATATATATATATATATATATATATATATATATATATATATATATATATATATATGGTTGGTCAACTAGTTTGACAACATTTGTTGAGTTACTCTGAAACAAGGTTTGACATTATTGGCATCAGAGTTTATAAATATTGCTTTCTCATGACACTGCCAAGTTATGATTACAGTTGTGACTCTTTTTATGTTTTGAATGTTCTTTTATACATTTCTACATATAAGTACTGGCAGAAATATTACTTTCTTTTGCTTGAAGTACTGATTCAAACAAAGAAGGGAGTCAGGGGCATCCATGTTTAATGGACATGTTTCTAGTTAATACTTATTTACTACAGTGATCAGAGTTCCTGAAGCTCTGTAGCACACTGATCCTGTTGTGCTACATGTTAATGAAGACTAACAATGAAAATCTGATTTTTATCTTTTATTTTAGTGGATGGTCATAGTAAATCAATCTTTGAACAAGAACAGTTAGAATAGGACAAATCATGTATTCAAATCAAATGGGGAAGGTTTCCTTTTAAATCAATGTTGTAATGCAGTGATTTCCAACATTGTGGGCAGTGGACTACCAGGGGACTGCAGGGTTATTCCAAGGGGTCGACATATATGTTTTTGTCATTATGTATTTTCTCAATTAACGGAGCCTAAAAGTTCAACTATTAGCATGTGGGGGTACACACATTTTTTGAAGTTAAGAAGGGGTCCTCGTACTCAGAAGGATTGGGAACCACTGTTGCAAGGAAAAGCTCTTCTTTATGCATGTCATTTGATAAAAATGTGAATTTTACAAGCTAGTTTCAGACATTTTAAAAGTTTCTTGGTAAAAGACAAAAGTAGCATGTATAGTTCTTTGAAATATTAATGCATCATCTGAATACTAAGAAAAAGGAAACTGTGTCTTTGTCTCACTATGTATGTAATAAAGGTTGGTGTATTGCAATTGCTAATTCGGTTTGTAAACATTTCCATGTAATACTCAGACAGTTTAAGGTATTTGAACCGAACTTGGTGTGCATATGAAGAAGATGGTGTAGACATGGTCTGTTCTGAGCACTGTATGTTTTTTGTCAAACCCACTTTGGTAGAAGCTTGACATGGTGATACATTTAGTGTTTGTGTGTGTCCAAATCCCTGTGCATCTGTCTGCATGTCCTTCAATCTCGCCATCCATCCACTCACAGATTAACTTCAGCAGAGTTTGAAGGCAGGTCATTGCCAGTTTGTATTTTATGTTTTTATGGTGTAAAATTTTAGAGTCATTAATGACAAAGCTACTTAACTGTCTTGACATGGCATATCCCAATGTTTTTACTATTCCCCCCACCCCCACCTCCTGATGTGCCCAAAAACTATAACCCTATCACATGGGCAATCTGTATACGAAGTTTTTGTGAATTTCCAACTGGCGGTTCAGAAGGAAATAGATTTACAGGTAGATGGAGGGTATATCAATATCTCCTATTCAAGTGTAGGGATAACAAATATAGGTTTGGACTGATATGTATTTAATTTAAGGAGTGGGGTACCAGATAGTTCTGGACCAATTACACAAAATACCAGTATGTGCCATAAATTAATTTCCTTTCTGCTGTCTTGTAAAGCACATGCTAAGTATAGGTGTCATTCTTCTGATGATGTTACCTTTCTTGTCCACTAGATTTAAAATATTCCATGGAATATATGCTTATATCATCAAGGTCTTTGACATTTTTAATGATGAACAGAATCCACACAATTAATGAGGTGATCATTCATCAGCTTCACTGATATCAAGATGATTAGTATTTATTGCAAGCAAGATTTTTGCAGATTAATGAGGTGATCTTGCATATGATCAAGCTTGGTAAACAGGACTATTTCATTAAAATCTTGATTTAGTTTGATTATTACTGAAATTCATGCGTATTGTTTGATGTGGCATTACATCTGACTGAACTTGTCACCAATCCAGCAACCACATTTCTGATCAGATTTTAATCAAAGTTATTAAATAGTTAAATATTATCAAGATGTTACACAAGTTTGATCAGGATCAAGAGCCAGACGTATTAATGAAGTAATCATGTATCTGGTTGACTGACCTTGTTACCACTTTAATGACCAAATTCTGGTTGGAGTTTGGTTCTCCTTAAGCTTATATTATCTTTGTCAGACAAATTTCTATAATAAGTCAGATCAGCACATATTAATGACATACCTTGCATCTAATTGGCTGAGATTGTTGACTTTCTTGATTCAGAGACTATATATTCCGATCCAGTTCTATAAAACTCGGTAAATGGGCTGATATCAAAAGGACATGGATGACTTCAGTTATAAGCAGGAGTCTGTGCATATTAATTATATCATTATCTTTAGAACACATTTTTATGAGGATATGGTAAAGTAGGTAAAATCAAGATAATATGAAGTTTCTGAGAGAGTTCACCTAGGTTGTGTTCTTACATAAACCTACTTTGTGCAGTGGTCCCCTGTTAAGTCAGCAATATCAGCCAGCCAACTTGAGCCTTTTCCTTCTAATTTAGCTGAGAAATAATTTTCTTGTCACCACAGTCTTTACAAGTTGTGAATTGTCTATTAAGTTAACAATGTGAAAATTAAGTGGTATGTTGCAGACAAAAACAAGGTACTGTCTTAAAAACAAAATTTAAAAATGAGTTGCCTAGACAGCCCAAATGGGTAAATAATGACCAAATAATATAGCTATCCAATGAGTGTGAATACCTGTTATGGGTAATTTGTATTAATTTATTCACATGTACTTAGGGATTGGACATGGTTATGGACTTTGTCAAAAAAAGTCAAAATATACAAAATTATTATCTGATCAGACACAAGTTTAAATTCTGTTATGATGAGACCTTTGGAGAAGATGGTGGTAGTTCGCCATAATAAACTTTATCAATGGAAAAGCCATCACCAAGATAATGTCACTTTGTGCAGAATGTATTTGGACAGTTTTTATTCAGGTAATCATGCTAACTAAGTTGTCCAGTTATGCCTTTCAGGGTTAACATTTCCCATTTTGAATATTTATCATGATGTCATTACCCCAACCCACAGAAAAGACAAGGAAAAATGTATATTTTGTCATTTCACATAGTTGTCATCATTTGTTAGCCATTGTCTGTGCAGACATGAAATGTTCAGTTTTTACCTAAGTGGAAGCTGACGGTTATGTTACCTGTGTAGACATGAAAAGTTCAGTTATTACCTAATTGGAAGCTGACGGTTATTTTACCAGTGTACGACTCTGCTTTGCAGTGACTTTTTGCTGTTCATTTTGACTTTTTACTAAGAAATTTCCTACACGATGTTTATTGTTTACATTTCTTGAAGGATTTCATATATCGAGTTAGAGTCTTTTTCATATGAAATAAAAAAAACAAATCATTTACAACTTTTGGGTTTCTTATCTCATTAGGTACCAGATGGCGCTGCGGTAACACACTCACTATACACCCCTGGAGTTGTTAGTTCATTTCAGGTTTTGACACGTTACTGATTTGTAGTAACCAACCAAAACCTGATGGGTTCCTCGCAGTTCTAAATCTTCTCCAAATTCAAGACATGTCATGTATTTTCTAAATTATTTGAGGAAGACACTCAAGTTCATATCAAACTCGGAAAAAATTAGATCGTGGAACTTTAAGGATTTATTTTACTTTGATGTCTGCAATAACGGGTTAAATTTATTTTACTCAGAATTTACACTTTCAATATATTATACGATTTCGGGTTTTGAGGTTAAGCTTGAGTTAATTTTTTCTTCAACAAAGTTTCTAGGATACTGGTGTCATCACATAAAAATCTGTAATTGACATTAAAAATAATAAAGTTTAAATTTGTAATCTAAATGCACAAATGTATTTAATTAATATGTACTCAAATCTACGTCACCCAAATGGATTTAATTAATATGTACTCAAATCTACGTCATCCAAATGTATTTAATTAATATGTACTCAAATCTACGTCATCCAAATGGATTTAATTAATATGTACTCAAATCTATGTCATCCAAATGGATTTAATTAATATGTACTCAAATCTACGTCATCCAAATGTATTTAATTAATATGTACTCAAATCTACGTCATCCAAATGGATTTAATTAATATGTACTCAAATCTATGTCATCCAAATGGATTTAATTAATATGTACTCAAATCTACGTCATCCAAATGTATTTAATTAATATGTACTCAAATCTACGTCATCCAAATGGATTTAATTAATATGTACTCAAATCTATGTCATCCAAATGGATTTAATTAATATGTACTCAAATCTACGTCATCCAAATGTATTTAATTAATATGTACTCAAATCTACGTCATCCAAATGGATTTAATTAATATGTACTCAAATCTACGTCATCCAAATGTATTTAATTAATATGTACTCAAATCTACGTCATCCAAATGTATTTAATTAATATGTACTCAAATCTATGTCATCCAAATGTATTTAATTAATATGTACTCAAATCTACGTCATCCAAATGTATTTAATTAATATGTACTCAAATCTACGTCATCCAAATGTATTTAATTAATATGTACTCAAGTCTACGTCATCCAAATGTATTTAATTAATATGTACTCAGATCTACGTCATCCAAATGTATTTAATTAATATGTACTCAAGTCTACGTCAGCCAAATGTATTTAATTAAAATGTACTCAAGTCTACGTCAGCCAAATGTATTTAATTAATATGTACTCAAATCTACGTCATCCAAATGTATTTAATTAATATGTACTCAAATCTACGTCATCCAAATGTATTTAATTAATATGTACTCAAATCTACTGTCTGCATCATTCAAAATGGATGAGTTATTTGATTCAAATTTCCATTATCAATAATATCTTGGGCATTGACAAGTACGAAACTATAAAAAATTAATTTTACAGTCATTGTAGGGGTGCAGTACGGCCAATGTAAAAGTGATCAGATGTTAAGTAGGTACTAATGGGAAACTCTAGACTTAAAGGACATGAGTCAATTTGTGACTTTTCTCAAACCATCACTGTTCAAACAAATCCAATATGAAAGTCATAATGTGCTTTCATTTTATCTATGGTGTTGATATGTTAATGAGTCCATATATGTTCAGAAAGCAGATCGTAGACTGTACTACTTTGTGCAAGCAATTTGTGCTATTTTAATTTTTGTTTTTCCCCCCAAAGTGTCGAAATCACTCCGCTACATACATCCGAGGTACTTATTCTGGACTGACAAGAAAGGCTGATCTTGCTCTGATGGATAAATGCTTAGACCTGCAAATAGATGTCCCACTTGGATACTGTTTCACTTGTAGTAATACTTTAAATAATAGTATAACATTAATTTCTCTTCTAGTGTTTAAAATGTTAATACACATTTTACAATGACATATTCAGACAAGAAAGTTGAACAAATATATTACAAAGATTATTTAAAACTGGATGTTAATGATGATAAAAAGGTCTGTAAATAGCAGTATTTCTCGAGTTGTCTTATTCCTTAAGAATGTAAGCAATTTAGCCTTTACCATCAGACTGTATATAAAATTTAGTGTCCTCCATCAGAATGATATAACTTAGTTTCACTTAAACTCATCATACCATCAGTATTCTCAGTTCTTTGATTTCGCATCGTGAGGAATGCAAGAAGAATTAAAACTAATAGGCATCCTGAAGACATCAAGGTTTACATTGACAAGAATAATTTTTATTATTTTATTTTTAAATATGAAAATGGGTAACAATATTGGACCTAGGATTCGAGTTTTATTTCACTGTTTGATTGCTAGGCTTAATTCAAAATTAAGACAATTTGAACCTTCTAACATTATTTAATTTAAAAGTTTATGTCAATCCAGGTATCAGTATGTTCTTATTTTGTTTAAATGATGACTAATGACTCTCACATTCCCCTTTTTAAACCCTGTTAAGTATATATATATATATATATATATATATATATATATATACTGTATATATATATATATATATATATATATATATATATATATATATTTACGCGATGCGGTAGACCACCATACATATTCACTGCCTTCTCAAGATCTTTTTAATGCAGTCTGTGCCAGTTTCACGCAATGATTCTATTTGATCGAAGGAAACACTATAACGTGGCCGACCAGGTCGAGTTCTCTCCTCAAATGAGCATTCATATGAAAACGATTTCCTCTGTGAACTGACTAGCAGATTTTACAGACCTGAAAGTATTCCGCGGATGGAATAGTCAAGTTCCTGCAAAATGTATAACACTTCTCTTCTTGCAACAAGATAAAAACACCGTTCTATGACAACTAATAACACGATGTAGTCCTCCAGTTTTCTAATCTGGTATTTGATTCCAACAAATCTTGTGTCAAATAAAATCTGTTAATATTTTGCAGACAAGAATCGAGGTCTATCAAGAAGTCGTCATTTTCATTTCTCTCCATAATTATTCCTTGAAGGAATAAAGGTTACTTTAAAAAAATCACAAAGCACGATGAATGCAGGACCGGAAGTCACGAAGGGAGATTAATCTAAAATCCAAACGGAGACGTTTCAATTATGAACGTTTTCTACCGCTCACCCTTCGATTACTTCTGTTCATCCTACAATCTCTCCAAGCTCACCCATCGATTACTTCAGCGCACCCTACGATTGCTCCAGCTCACCTTCGATTACTCCAGCTCACCCTACGATCTCTCCAAGCACACCCTACGATTGCCCCAGCTCACCCATTTTGAACGATTTGGCGTGCCATATTTTAAATTATTCTGGCGTTTGAACGATTATTGGCGTATATGTTCTCGCAAACGACCTCTGAACAAACACTGGCCTGGTCTGCGACCCAAAGACAAACCAGAGGGATTTGCCTTATAGCAGATTTTTAGTCATTCCAATATTTATGTTGGCAGCAAGAATGGCGTGTTCACAACTAAGTCGCTATCTGGTACACACCTACCGCTAACGTTGTCATCCAGATATTTTTGCAGCCATATCGGCATTGTCTGCTTGTGGCGCGGCAAGGTTTGTGATCTTTGGAATTCATATCGAGGTCACAGCCATGACAGAGCTAAGCTAGCTTTTGATAGCAAACCTGGCGCAGACAATTCCAAACCGACTTTGGTTATTCAATGCCTCCAGTCCAGATTTTTCTTGAAATGAAAATAATTTTGCATTTGAAAAACTGTCATGAGCATCAGTATCAAGAATGCTCCCTGCAGAATAATTGTCCACGTACACCTTGATTGCTGCACCTCTGTTCCTTGATGAACAGCAAAAATTTGTGGTTTTGCGAAGATATCTCTAGTGGTCCAGTCGCGAATTCACCGGTTTTAGCAACAGCATGTTAAGCAAATCAAGTGAGACATTTGCTATAGTGTTACTGGTACCACCAGAGCCAACATATGTGCCAAGAGATATATAATGATTCGTTATATATATATATATATATATATATATATATATATATATATATATATATATATATATATATATATATATATATATATATATACTATATATATATATATATATATATATATATATATATATATATATATATATATATAAGTATGTATTTATTTATACAACATACGTTAAAAATAACATGGCTTTTAAAGTGTTGGTATAAAGCAAACTGATATACCAATACTATTGGTATATCAAATTGTGATCCGCCCATGGCGCAATAATACGAATATATAAACATTCCTTCAGCTGCAGGCATATAGATCACTTATGAATTTATACTCATTAGTCATAAATGAAATATGAAAATAATGATAACAAGTATTAATAGTCCCTGTTTTCTAAATGAAATTTAAATGGTTCACAATTTCATCGGAATCCTTTCTTTTTTCCGTTCCCCTCTCCCTCTCGTG
>JAECUM010031644.1:0-26880 GCA_016617855.1 Megalonaias nervosa
GATTAGCAGATATATTTTTTCCTTTTTCTGATAGGGGTACACCAGCCATCTCTGCTAGTTTTTGATTTGCAGCTTGATTTATTATTTTACTAAAATTTCAGGCATAACTTCGGTGCTTGCCAGTTTTACTGGTTGCAGTTTTACTGGCTGAGGTCGGACCGCTGGCAGCGGTGTACGTATTAATCGTACTAGTCTATCCTTGATTGCTGAAAATGCTTTACTAGCAACATCACCAATAGCACCAATACCTTTATCACGAACAACGTCAATAGCTTTCATTCCCAGTTGCTTTGCAATCGGTATTGCTTTTGGGGCTATCCTTCTAAATAGACCCTGAACAACATCACTAAGCCCATCCCCATATGCATACTCTCAATCACTGCGGTAATCATCAACGATTTCATCGATGAGGGACTGATAAACATTAATGTCCATGATACCGACTGTGAATAATCTCTGACAAATAGCAGTTGCTTCATTAATGATTTCTTGGGTATTATTGCCTGCTCGTCTTCCACCGATTAAAATTTCCAGTCGATCACATCAGCAAGGGCATTATTGGGGCATGAGGTAATAAAGCCACTTCCTCCAATAGCAATACCACTTCCAGTTGCTCTTTCTTCCTCCTCTCTTGAGGGTTTGTCTGCTTTTTCCTTCCTTGCTCTTAAGGCTGATTTCCTTTCTGCTCTTACTTTTTCAAGTTGCTGCTTCATTTCTTCTTCGTTTTGAATCCTTTCTTGTTTTGTGTGTTCAATATACTCACCTATTGCCTGGATAAAAATGTTAAAATTATTAACATCTTCCTCATATCTGATCTGCGGAATATTAGCAGCGACGCGATATACATCTTTAACCCAATCGGCAGATTTTAGAGTTTTCTATATTCGGGTTTTAAATACCTATCTCTACCACGATATCCAAACGCGGCAATATTAATTAATTGGTCTGGGTCATTGATAGCGGCAATATCTTCCGGCGTAAATTTATCCATAATGTTAATTTTGACTTTTAGCGATGGCTCAACTTCAGGTTGTGGTTGAGGAGGTTGTGGTTGAGGAGGTTGCTGGGGTGTGGTCTAGTTGCTCGAAGACGGCCAACAATATCAACAGGCAATGTCTCAAGAGCTTTTTGTGCTGCCTCAATTGCTGTAACAATTTTCTTGGTTGGTTCGACAATTGGTTTAAATAACTGTTTTCTACCTTCTGTAAATTCCAGCTGGGACTCCTGACACGCTTGTAGTTGTTGCTTGACAGTATCACGGACGGGGAGATATTTGTTAATTGCCTCTAGTCGCTGTCAAGCTCGTTTAGCTGGGCCAGATTCCATGCTTAGCGTTATTATTGATATAATAATAATTTAATAACTACGCCACCTAACCGCTACTTTTTTACACCCTTGACTCTGTCAAGTCACACGGCAAGATAAGAGGCCTCGGGCGGTTAGAGGTCTCGGTGATGCTTATATTTTCATTTTCGTAGGCAGCTTTATTTCCGCAAATAAATTTGGTATGTTCACCCTCCACCTTGTCTAAATTGATGCTGAAAAATATTTGTCGGAATCACCCCCGCTCATTTTTAGTAGGAAGCTTTATTTTCAAAAATAGACTGCTCTAAATAATGGTCTGTTCACACTCCCTGCTGCAACAAATGTTTGAAATATTAATTTACCGATGCACTGGTAAAAGAGTGTTTTGCTCTTGAAAGATGTTAATTGTTACATTGTAATATTAGAACAGCAGACGACACGAAATGTCAACGAAACAACGATAGCTGGCAGTAGAATTTTCAAAGAGAGGTGAGAGTTAGAGAAAGCTAAAAGTAAAACAACTAATAACAAATCTCTTCATAAGTCTATGTTCCCTCCCTGTTTTGTACTTTTGTGACTCAGTTCTTGGAAAACGTATCTTTCAAATGATGTTATGAGAACTCACTGATCAGCACGGAGTCACACAGACAGAAAAATGTGTCGATATTCATATCATTATCAGTTATGAATTGATCCAAAGATACTTACCGTGAAAAGAAAATCCATTGCACTCAATCTCTTTTTGCAGTCAGCAAGTCTGAACTTCATAAGTTCTGGTAATTTTTACAAAACTGGTCACTTCCTTTTGGGCGTTATGTGATTGCGGACTACATGCAAGAATTTACTTGCCTCCGAAATTGAAGAACTTCACAACATGCAAAACTACTCACCTCCGAACCCGAAGCTTTGACAACAGAATTGCTCCAATAATTTCGGCCAATTTTATGTTGCGCAAAACCACAGGTTA
The DNA here is from genome assembly GCA_016617855.1 of Megalonaias nervosa. NCBI lineage: Eukaryota > Metazoa > Mollusca > Bivalvia > Unionida > Unionidae > Megalonaias > Megalonaias nervosa. Next base: position 2,273 of record JAECUM010031644.1, read on the forward strand.
ACAAATATTTATAAAGTAATTTACTTAGGTTCAGTTACAATCAAGACATATATTAGATTTACCATAGCAAGTCATAAAAGCAAACAAAGTATCGAGGCCAAGTCTTTAGAACTATTTTCTTATTTGTAACATACATATATGTCCTCCAAGCTGGTCGGTGTAGAGATGCTATCCAAAATTGGATTAATTCATCGTCAGATACCAGAGGGTCTTTCTTAGCGGCGATGGTGCATAGTGGCAGCAAGTTCTCACAAAAATCATTCTGAACTATCCTGACAGGGCAAATCAACTTCTTGCCATAAGGGGCAGTCAGTCACTGAACATGTGATCGCAACGTAACCACAGTGGATAACTGAATCAGTAACACTGTTTAGAATATTGACCGCACTATTAAGTTTCAATTGGAACTGTCGTCACCAATTTTGAGGTGGTTCTTTAATAGTATAATGTGTGCCTAGTTATAAGCAAAACATACTTGCACAATGCATTTCATAATTAAATCGGCATCTTCTACATTGTTCTCTTATTTATACCGAAGAATTAAGATTGTCTATCTAATGGCAAGCATTTTTACTTTCACAGTAAAATTTTCATCATCCTTTAATATATTAATGCTATTTTGACTGATATAATTTGTTTACCTTGTAGATAATAGCATGGATGATAATAAATTGAAATTAAAATCTTCTCCTGTAATATCATGTATTTTTCATGATTATTTGCTCTTTTAGAGAAATGATTTATGAAGTATGCAAACTTTCTTGAAGTACCAAAACAGTATACTCAAGGATTGGGATTCTGTATACCCACATTGCCAATTATGTTTTATTTTCCTAAAAAAAAGACAGGTCATAGGCTAAATCGAATACGTTTTTACTTACACGTAAACAATTTTATTATGATAGCATTATGATTTTTCCCAGTATGATTATTTTTGCTTCTAAGACAATATCAGTATCAAAACCAGAATTGTGTTAAAATAAGGAAAGGTTTAGGAATGGAAAACAATTAATTTTCTTATGTCATTTTTCCAATAAATTTGCATTTTCTCAGTGATACTGATGTGGCTCTGCAGTATATTATCTTTATTGGAGCACATGTACAAAGGTGTCACAAGCTATCACAACTCCATGGTCATAAAATAATAGCAGAAAAAAAGTGAAAACCAACAAGTTTTGTAAAATTCAACAAATAATTTATTTCCCTTGAATACAAAGTGAAAATATAAAAATGACTTACGGTATTGCGAATCAAATCCCAACTAATTCTAATCCTTCTAACACAATTCATAATTAAAAAAATTCTGAATAAACTTTATTGGTATTCCAAAAAATTTCCAATGCTGAATGTGTTGATGTGCCTGTGGTGCCCTGTAGTCTCTAATGTACTAATGGACCAATGGCCTGAATTGTAATGATGTGCGAACAAGTCTTTTGTTGAATCACAGTAATATAATCCAAGGTTTCCTTGTTTGAATTCACTAACATTCCAAGTTAATATCTCTTTTCAAGAATATTATAAAGAACTTTGTATTTCCAGAGAAGATTAATGTGTGTTAAATAATTTCGCCCAAATCAAAATACTGAACACAACCATGATTCTGCTTCAAGATCTTAAGCGCGAATGAATAATTTCTAGATAAACAAGATTATACAAAAAACTAAGACAAGAAAGAAGAACCAGGATGTAGGACAAAATTTCTTTTCCAGAACAGTCCGAGCTATAATTAGACAAGGTCTGTTACTAAAATTATAATAAAGAACATGGTAAACATAATAACGGTGACTCAAACCTAGATAATGACCCTAATATTTAACCTACATCCACAGAGAATTATAAATTATGTATTAGTTGTTTACAGAATTTAAACAAAAATTCGATGATACTGGTTAGGTAGACAGCAGCAGAGAGGGTGAACAGACCAAGTTTTCGGACCGAAATAAAACTTCCTGCGGAAGGTAAGAAAATACAAGCGTCAACAACGCTAAACCGAAATTTCTAACCGATCGAGATTCCTCTAATTTCGTTAGCTCATTTTGTTATTTTATTTTTGACGCGCGTGCTTTCAAATTTTTATGCGTGTTTGTTTACATACCCGTCCACGTACTGTTGGTCGCCACCCTCTCTACTGCTGTAATTAAATCATTAATATATAAATATTGGAACCACACTCAGCTAAACTAGCTCGAGAAAAACTAGAGGCAATTAAGAATTATCTACCCGTCCGTGATTCTGTCAAGCAGCAACTACATGCGCGTCAGGAGTCTCAGGTTGAATTTGTAGAATGTGCAGAACAATTATTTAAACCGGTTACAGAGGCCACTAAAGGTCTTCTTCCCACGTTGAAGAAAACCACAGAAGCAGTTGGAAAAATAGCAGAGCGAACTAAGAAAACGAAAAAGATTCTATGAGAACTTCCAGGCGAAATAGCTGCTGCTCAACCAACCCGAGAAATACTTGAAGATATTGATGTAGCTCTTGCTGACATAGGTGAAATAAAGAAGCGTATATCAGAACCAAATTAACCAGATCAAGCGCAAGAGAAAACTAAATTAACTGAAACATTTACTGAAACTACTATTAAAGTTATAAAAAGCGCTAAAAATGTGGGTTAATTGTCTGCGCTTGCCGTGTCAAGTTTTGATAACAGAAATAAACATCTAATACCTAAGCATGTTAAACGACCTCTAAGTCGTGAAAACTGGTACAAATGGATATTTCGCATATACTGCAATGTTGACCAGGTTCGAATCAATGACGCAAGATGGATTGATTTCAGTAATGAAATAGATTACAATATTATACAGTTACAAAAAACAACAACTACAGCTACAACAACAACAACAAGAACAACGTCAACAACGTCAACAATCAGAGCCAAGACTATAGATAAATATAAACCTGAAGGTATTGCCGCTATCAAGGATCCAAGCCAAACAGTAAATATTGCAAAATATGGATATGATGAAAGAGAGAGATATTTAAAACCTGAATATGTTGCAAAAGTTCGATGTGACAGTTAGATTTCAGATGTATATCGTGTTGCTAATAATATTGAGCGTATCCAATCCGGCGATGAAAATTTTGCTAAATTTAAACAAGTAGAACAAACAACAACTAGTCCAATAAAAACTGAGGAACTAAAACAAAGTCAACAACAAAAACAAAAAAAAAAAAAAAAAGGAAAAAAAGAAACAACAAAAAACAAGCAGAAAAGCTAGAACAAAAGTCTAAAAAACAACAACTACGTGAACAAACAACAACTAGTCCAGTAACAACTGAGGAGGAAACAGAACAAGAATTACAACAATGACGAGAACGACAAAAACAACTACAAGAACAAGAACGGGAACAATTACAACGAGAACGAATAAAACATCTAGAAAGACGAACACAAGAAATAAAAAACAAGCACATGAAATACGAAAACATGCAGAAGAACAAATCCAAACACTAGAACAAAGTAAAACAATAACAAAAAAGAACGAGAAGAAATACAATAATCATTACAACTTTCCAAAAAAAAACTATATGAACTGCAAAAACTAAAAGAAGGATTAGAACGACAAATAATAAAATACACCCAGGCACAACTGGAAGTGGGATGAGTACAGGTACTCGAGGAATTGGACTTGTTACTCCATGTCCCTACAACGTTGTCGCCGACGTAGACAGACTTGAAGTTCTCTTGCGAGGAAAACGAGCCGGTAATAATTCCCCAGAAATCATCAACGAGGCAGCTGCTATTTGTCAGCGATTATTTACAGGTGGTATCATGGACATTAATGTTTACCGGGCTCTCATCGATGAAATCACCGATGATTAACACAGTGATTAAAGATATGTTGTTACGTGACAAGGGCTCGTACTCAGTAACAAAGAAAAGAGTGAAAGCCAACAAGCTTTGTATATTTTAACAAAATAATTTATTTCCCTAGAAAACAATGTAAAAATTGGTACATAGGACTTACAGTTTGTGAATATAATCCAAAATTTGATCCTAAGAATGAAAACACAAGTCCTATCACTAAATAGTTCTATTAGAATCCAAGTTCGAATCTCGACGACACACAAATATAGAAGGCGATGACGTCAAATGTGGTCCAATGTACGAATATCAACAACTCCTCAATTGAATCACAGTTTTTGTTTCCGAATAATTCCAGAATACATTTCCATGAATATCTTTCAGAATTTTTTTATAAAAAAGTCAACTTGCTGAGTTTCCAGTAGAATAAATTATTAATCCAAAAATCAGATGAAAAACAAACAATCTAGCAACAAATAAAAAGAAACACCTTGTTCCTTCAAGCTGTTAAAATGACTCTGCCAGAAGAATATTAAGAATGCGTATTTAAACCCCAAAAACATCATTTCAAGTCTCGCGAGATGGGTCATGTGGTCTCTTACTACAAGAAAACTATCACGTATGCCAGTGTAGCCCCACTTAAGAACCAATCACAATAAAGGTTTGTTTACACATGGTGATCACGCAAGGAAAGTATGGCCCCGATACTGACCAATCATTTTAACTGCCTGTTTACGACTTCCCAACCTAAGACGAACTAGGTTGACTATAAATAATTCTCATGTAACACTTTTACGTCTTAAATAAACAACACTTGCTAAAAGAAAACATAGAACTACTGAAAAAGAACTTTGAATCCCTTCAATAATCATTACAATAAAATGTAATGAAACAAAAATAAAATAAAAAAGAATTTTAAAACTAACACACAAGCAGTTTAATTACATATACGTAACAATGTAATTGGAATAAGATGATCATTACATTATGCCCAACGTGCCCAGGTCATGGTCAGGGTGATAAATTCGAGATTACCAACTTATAAAGCTATCTACGGTGATGGACTCGGCGATGTTGTTCAAGGTCTATTCAGAAGGTTAGCCCCAAAAGCAATGCCGATTGCAAAGCAACTGGGTATGAAGGCTATTGACGTTTTTCGTGGAAAAGTTATTGGTGCTGTTGGTGATGTTGCCGGGAGAGCGTTTTCGGCAATCCGGGATACACTAGCACGATTAATACGAAGAAAGCCGCAGCCAGTAAAATTACCCAGCACAGACGTTATGCCTGCAAATGTTAGTAAAATAATCAATCAAGTTGCGAATCAAACACTAGCAGATTTGGCTGGTGAAAAAGAAAAAAATATAACCGCAAGTTTAATTGCAGGAAGTGGTCTTCGTGTTAGAAAAACACAATAATAATAAAGATGTTCAAACGTGTATCTGATCTTGCATTCGACATGGACACACCAGTTCGCAAGAATGAATCTGTGCGCGATTATCAATATTATTCTTATGACGCACGTGTACCTAATGCACGAGGAAGAATCGAACTACAAGTTCACGATAGAAGCAGATATTTCTTACCCGCTGAGGCATTCATTGAGATCGAAGGTAGACTTTTAAAAGCAGATGATACAGCATACGGAATTGGTGATCGAGTTGATTTAGTTAACAACGGTGTCATGGCATTATTTAACAGTGCCACGTACATCATTGACGGAAAGAATATTGAATCATGCCTGGAAAACGTCGAAGTAGCCACGACGATACTTGGCCTTGCAAGATATAGTGATGATTTCTTGAGATCAGCTGGTCCATCGGTGATGTTTTCATATGTGATTCCACTATTACATATATTTGGATTGTGCAGAAATGTTAGAAAAGTTATATTTGGCGCAAAACACACAGTGGTACTTGTTAGAAAAGCCACCGACAATGATGCAATATGGCTTGAAGCTGCCGTTAATGCAGGTGAAGTGATATTAACAAAACTTTCGTTGTGGATGCCGGTAATGACTCCATCACTGGCCGAAGAACAAAAGGTTACTCTCTTTCATGGATCAAGGTGGTAAATCAACATTGTCATGGTTGACGATGACCACAGACAGTATTCAAAGTAATGTTGTTGGGTCGTTCTCATGGCATATAGCTTCACAGCAGTGGGTGCCAGCAACTCGTCATCGCGTTTCAGGTAAATGCCAGAGTAGACTCTCAGCAACGAAATCCAGTGGTGTTTGATACGCTTGGAGGTAGTGAAGTTTCTTTGAGGATAAATGGACATCAAGAACCTTCTGAAGAAGTGTCGCTGAATTTTGAGAATATAACTGTTGCACGTACTTATCATCGGTTGATGACATTCATGGGGCGTGATCAGAATGTTGATTCTGGTTTGCAGATATCTCAGCGGAATTTTACAACGCTGTATCCGATCTATTATTTCTCACTGGAACATTAGGATTTGTTCAGACAATCTGTCGCTGATATACACTCGACTACCCGCTGGTGGTTATAGAGCAATCGCTGTTATACTCAGCGATAAAACAATGCTACTTGAAGGAGTTGGTGGACGATTGAGAGTCATTGATGCCTCAGTAGAAACTTGTAATTAAATCGCTCATGATATTATAAATGTCATATCATCATGTCAACGTCAGTCTGACTCCTGGTCAGATTAAAAAACTACAATCAGTATCAAAAGAAAACTGTGGAGTAAAAATATCATTAAAAAAAGAACAAATCACAGGTGGTTCAAATAAACTATCGCTGACAGAACGTCAACTCAGGCACTTCAATGAAGCCAAACAATCAAAGACCGGCATACGACTTAATCTTTCTGCGGGTGCCATTAAAGACATCGCTAAGACGGGTGGAATATTTCCACTTCTTGCAGCTATACCAGCTTTGATAGCCGCTGCAGCCCCAGCTGTTGCAAAAGTTGCTGCGTCGGGCGCTGTTGGGACTTCTGCTGCGATGGCATTAAAGAAAACAACAGGTCAAGGAATAAAACTATCTAAAAAACAAAGAAAAGGATTAAGACTTCCAGGATCTCCCCCGTGGTACGGATAGAGTTTAAGGCTTCCCAGGACATTTCGTTGATTCTTCCTGTGTCAAATTTTGATTTTCGTGATGCTGCTAAAAAAGCTAAACATCAACAACTTCAGAGGTGTTTTTATGCGTGATCAGTTACCATCAAATCCAAACACAATTAGAACTGGTATCATTAATCTCGATGAAAGTTCACGCCCTGGTACTCATTGAGTTACATTCGCGATTGATCGACGTGGAATTGTTTATTTTGATTCGTATGGGTTGGCACCACCAAAAGAATTTTTAAAATATGTGAGCAACATGCAAAGTATTCCAATCTGGTATTCAACATCACCAACGCAAGCGTTAAGAGATCCGACAATATGTGACCGTGAAGTTCTGGCGGTGCTCAACGCGATTTCAAAATCATCAGCGCCGCCTCATAAAGTTGTGCACGAGTATACATCGCCATCGACGTTTTAAACAATCATTAAAGTATAATGGTAGATATTTAAGGAGGATCAGCTAAGACTTAAACACGACAAACAGTTTATTTATCTAAGTATGCAACTCTTGATCATCTCAGGAATGAAATTAATGATCTTTTAAATCTTGCAAGCGTAAATGCGAATGAAGTCGTTGTTTTTCAGGATAAACAAAGACGATTAAAAACGAGCAATATTCCGTTGACAGATATTATTACGCGAATTCCAGGCGCAACTGAAAATTACATAGTTGTGTTTTCCAGTGACGGTAAAATTAAGAGCTCAGGTAATTCAGTCTTATCACTGGAACTGAAATTCGCTTTATGTTTCAGAAGGGAAGGCGATTCTATGACTGGTAACCTTGGTATGAATGGAAAAAGAATTACTGGACTTGGAGAACCAGAATCAGATGCTGATGCTACTACAAGAGAATATGTCGATAACAGAGTTAACCCATTAATAACGTCGTTGGTAACAATCAACGATGGAATGATCGCAATTAGAATTGAATATAATAATCACGTTTCTACATTTTTGAATTTTCGTAGAAACGTAAACAGAGCCATTAATGATTTTTTTGGAAGTCCAGCGGTTGTTGACGTAAAACTCTCCAAAATATACGCAAGACTCAACGATATTGTCAGTGGAATTCCTGATATAGTTAAAAAAAACCTATTCTGATTATAATTCCTCACAAGCAGATCATCCAACAAGTATACACAGTATCATCAGGATCATCAACGTGGTCACAGCAAAATAACACTATTAAACACACCGCGGAAGTCACTGGTGTTTACAGGCTGTCCGTGTTCAGCTCTGTAAAATTTAGGATATTTACCACTTATCCATGGCGTCATTCAACCGATGATATTTCTGGAACTGTGTCTATTGTGTTATATAAAGATGCCGAAGAAATATTTATACTGGAACCATCTGATAAAATATTAACCGCAGCGTCTTACTGGTGGTGTCTGGAATTTTTCGCTGAAACACCTCATTTAATTTCTTAATAAAATATATAATGATCGATGATAACCAGCACAGGTACAATCAAGTATATGGATGCCAGACCCAAATAAAAGATGTCATTGACGAGTACATATTAAAAGTAAAAAAAATATCGCCGACGCATAGTAGTCATTGATGTAGTTGTGTATTCGGCGTCCACTCTCATCGCTGGAACCGGCGTATTACTGTCTGCGGTAACGATGGCATCGCCTGCGGTTGCAACAATCTGTGTTTCATCCGCGACAACAATCACTGGTATCTTTAATATCATGGCAAAGAAGATAGCTACATGCACAAACGCAAAATTACGCGAGTACACAATAAAACTACCCGCGGCAATGATAGCATACTCCAAACTGTCATCGTTGATTTCATTGTATCTCAACGAGGGTGAAATATCCTATGAGGAGTTCGCAGATATAATGAAAACTTACAATGATGTATTTAACAAAAAAAAAAAATTGAAGATCCTATTCGATACTTGGATATAGAATTAATGAGACCTGATAATCCCGATTTAAAAATCAAAGTTTTAGAATAATAATGTCATTGGAATGACTGCAACAAATCGTCACTAATACAACACTGCCAAAAACCACAATGATATCAGTAAGTTCAACCAACCCTAAATTCAGCGTTGTTTTTCCAACTGCGATTCCAGCGAAAGAAATAGCGCTAGCACAATTACGAGTTTATTATAGTTGGCCAAGCATTAGATCAAAGCCGTTTGGTGGGCTGCAACCAAATAAGTTCCTGATATTTGCAAATAAAAATAACCCCGACGGACCTCCTGATTGGCAAGTTGTAAGTATTCCCAGTGGCAGTTACCAAATAGAACAGATCAACGATGAATTCCAGAGCAGAATCAAATCTATCACCGGAAAAGAATCCAAGATAACAATCACTGTTCACGAGCCAACGTTGTCAGCCGCGATTGAAATAAACTCACCCGACTACGCCGGTGATATATATCAATCATCGATTAGAACCGTATTAGGATCGGCAGAAACCCACCGGTTTATCAAGGACCACCAGAACCAAAACGATCTGATAATGTTACAGATAAAAGATATTTATAAAACTTCCAGAGTATCGAGAAAAAGAACCATGGACCTCGAGAACATTTATATTTACTACGTCCGACGGTGAAAGAATCCCCGATATTCTCATCAGTATGGGTATCGATGACTACAGTCATGATAATAATAGGGCATTTATTGTCAACGAGGATGGATTTAAACAATATATTACCGACGGTATTAAATCCGAACCCAAACAAATCAGCGATGATTTACGAAATTTATCTATTTCTATGACACACAATAATACAAAACAACAAATCATTGAAACGATACAAAATCTAAACCAGGTTGTATCAGATATTGAATATTACAATAAAATTATCGTTGAAAGAACGTATAGAGATTATGATTATATCAGAGAAACATATCTCAAACGATATAAAATAACTAAAGAACAATTACTAAAATTCGTAATACCGGGATTTGAAACCGACGAGTTAAAAAAATCAGTCACCGATATCATCGTTGAATACTTTCCAAAAATACTTGGCGCCAGCAGATTTTCTCAGACATAATAACAGTCCGTACTCGGAAGGTCGTCATATCTCGCCGGGTATTGTAAATATAACATCGACGATCGCGGTCAACCTTGTTTGTGACGTCATTGATGGCAGCTATCAAGTAGATCTTGAAAAATCCAATCAGGCCCAGCAAGGATATATTTTATATTTGTTTACGCCGCAAGTCTCTCCAGGATCTTTAATTGTATCAGAACCAACTAATCCTCTGTATCTACGATGTCTTAAGACCGGACACTTGCTAGATTTGAGAGAAGAATCACTAAATGTAAAACTGTATGTGAGATCGTAACATCTACACCAGGAAAACAAAAAATCTGTCAAATAAATTAACTGAATCTGATTCTGAATAAATATTTTTCTGGCTTTAAAAAAAATAAATATTCTGACTGAATAAAAATAAATAAATATATTTTTACTGTAGTCAGAAATGAATTATCCCTCTTGACAGAGTCAAGGTTTTTGTTTAGCTGGTACCACAATCACGGTGACAGCGTTAGTTTCGTTGTCACTACAGTCACTGGTGACAGCGCTTTCACTTTCACAATCATCACCGACTTTACAAGAAGACATAATCTCCCTCAACTGTCTTATACGAGCATTCACAATCTTTTTTGTTTCGCATTCGCGAGACAATTCTGATCTAATTTTTTCGATTGCGTGTGCGAGGAGAACAAATAGTTTCACCTGCATATCTGTAACTATTGCCAAGGATTGTAACATTGCTTGTTGAATCAACTTTATGTATCTGTAATCAGCTGGTGATGTGTATTTATTTTCAAATTTTCGTTGTTGTAATGATTCAAAATCACAAATAATTTTCTGAGGATTAAGTTCCGAGGATTTTATACCGTCATGTTGTAATTTGTCAATCGCATAAATATTTTCATGATTCATTATATAATAAATATTTATTTAAAATAAAAATAATAAAATATTTCTGAATATAAAAATATTTCTGAATCAGAATAAAAATATTTCTGAATATAAAAATAAAAATAATAAAATATTTCTGAATATAAAAATTTTCAGAATAAAAACAATAAACATTAGCAAGGAGCGGTAACTTCATTGCCAGTTAAATCCTTTACCATGATGTCCTTGGGTCCTTCCATTGATGCCTTTCTTATGGCGGTTATGGGGCACCCTAAGTTTTTGTTTCTGTTAAGGCCTTTCGTTTGGATTTTTCTTCTGGCGACATTCTTTCTGAATGTCCTTGTGTGGGGTATAACCTTCAGTGAGGTTGCGAGCTCACATTATCGCTACTGTTTTGTTTTTTGAGGGCTTTCATGTACACCCCCAAATCAAACACGGGGGAGAGTGCAAAACTGCACTCACCACGTTGTTCGACGTGGTGAGGAGGTGTACATGCGGCGGAGCCCCCCCCCCCAATTACTATTAAAAAAATTGGTAATACCGCCCCTCCATCGACAATGTGTCAGTCACGGGTTTAGAACTCTAGACCTCGAGTATGAGAATACGCCACTCTATCACTGCACCACGAACTCGTGCTTACAAGTATACGTTTCGGAAATTATTATGAGGTTATATATGCTGAATAAATAAACTGCAATGTGGATTTATTTTATTTTCTAAAATAAATCTCACACACGTTTCAGAAATTATTATGAAGTTAAATAAATTGCAGTGTGGATTTATTTTAATTTCTAAAATAAATCTGCCGGTGTCGTTTGTAAACAGATGTCGCGTGACCTACTGAGCTGCGATTGAATTCATACAGGTCTATTATATGTACATTGAAGATCTAAAAATAACTTACTTGGAATTTACATGCAAGATAATGTGCATCAAATTTGTGAAAGATCTGAATTTATCAGGAGAGTCAACAGATGTAAATATCCTTCTCTGTTACAAATTATATTGATCCACTGACAGCTAATTCCTTACAGACAATTAAGTTACTGAATATAACACACAAATAAATCATCGCTGCAGTAATGTAATATTACGCAGGAACAAGCGGGACAACTGCTTAATTCCTCTATCAGAGAGGACAGAGTTATCTCCCTTCATTTGTGATATTTACATTTAATTTTTTGTTCGAATTTCTTCGAAAATGCCAATGTGGTTATATTATCTGCAAAATGTTCTACTGAAGGTGGGTGAACATCGAAACATTTACCAGCTGCATTTATTGATTGAAATATTATTTCTTCGCCAGTCTCTAAATTTACAGATTTAATAGCTCTTGCCCATTGTAGACCGCCAGTATTTCCACATTTGCGATTCTGACTTTGTGTAACAGCTCGTAAATTATTTAAAGAATTATCATGTTTTCTGCCATTGATGTGATCAATCACAAGTCCGTCTTTGATTGCTCCATGAAAACACTCGTACACGAATCTATGTGAGAAATACTTTTTTCCCCCAGCACCAAACGTGAGATAACCAGTATTAATGACAGAACCGACTGGTTTTTTTAATTGACAGTGCCTAATTATACCATCTCGAGATGCTTCATAATCCTTGATAATGGGATGCTTCACAAATTCATTTTGTTCCATTTATATAATAATATTATTAGTCTAAATCATTATTTGAAAATCTGGCGAGATAATCTTCGGCGGTTTTTATGGGAGATTCGACTCCATCTGCGTTAATTTTTTTTATCATAATATCGTTTTAACTCTCTATACTGTTTACCACCAGATTGCACACACAACTGAGTTTCTCCTCTGACCCCAACACCACATTGTAAACACGGTTTTGGTCCTAGATCTCCTTGCCGAACGCTTTGCATATGATATCCACATAATTCATTTGCGCATGCTTTGTTAGAAGGAGCTGAATAACCGATCATGAGCCACTTGCCGAAACCTAAATTTATTTTTCGATGCAAGATCTGGTTTTGGTGAAAGAGGATGTAACTGATCGTATCAGTAAAGCCAAGAAGTAATTTCGCGACGATGGTGCAGCTCATGTGTGGTCAATATTCAGAATCAAAAGTGTTGTCCATGCTACAATGAATGACGAGCGAGGAAGGAAGATTATTAAATATCTCGACAATCAAATATATTCTAATAAAATTTATTGTAGAGACAGACGACGACACTGGATTATCCGTGACAAACGCGACCCTGTCCGTGTACACGTTGGAAATATTGTCACGTTAAATAAAAATTCTAAACCAGGAACGTTGACTGGTATTGACAAACCATATTATGAACGAGAGTACCCTGTGAATGCAGCTGTGTATGCGTTGTATCCGATAAATAATAAACCAAGCATTGATGATCTCAAACCGATGAAACTATCAAGGATAAATTGTGTAGCTGAGCGAGTTACAGAACAATTCACAAACGTGATACGTGGAAATGAATTAACGGATTTAAGACATAAAAAAATAAATACGTGGGCAGAAACAGTTAAAGATACCGGAGCGTCTATCAGCGACGTTGCTGAACTAGGAAAAATATTAAAATTTCCGATTACGTTGAAGACATTAACTAAAGAGATTTTATACAAATCGAAATATGAATCAAGAGGAGCTCCGATAGAAATTATTGACCATAACGCACATGCATGGACGTCCGCGGTAACAGTGTTTCCACGAGACAGAACAGTTAAATTTTATGATGATTAAATATTTAATTTTATCAGAAATATCAGTAAGAGTGACCATGTATCCGTGTGGTTATTTCAAAGTTCAGAATCCGTAAACTATGATCAGTTGGTACGACCTAGCGGAGAAATTTATTGTGCAGAATCTCTCCACGAGGAAATGAAAAATCTTGCTTTGAAATATACTGACGATGTCAGGGCCAAACAAACAATTGGACAATTACTGAATAATTGTTTTACCGTTCCATCAGTTGCTGCTCACTTTGCTCAGGAGAAAAATTCATGGTCACCGACAAGATCGGAATTTCTTGTTGATGTCTAACGTAGTTGTATCGAATACGGACATTGCGGATTGTGGAATACTAAATACGATTACAAGGACGTTATCTCAGCTGATATGGTAGCATGTTTTCCTGGAAGTTTTCTTGGGTACGAGAGTTTTCTGAATACTTTAAGAGATGTGGACATCTAACACACGAAATGACCAGAGTTGAGATAAACGGACCCCTGCCAGATTTTGATTTGATAGGATTCGCCTCTATAGAGTCATTCGAGTTTACAGAAAATCTCCAACCGATTGTTAATGTTTGGTTTAGAAGACATTTTTCAGACAAATATTGGGCTCGAATAGTTTTATTACGATATATGCTTGATAATAAAATTTTAATATCGTTGGTTGTAAGTGAAGCGATAATATTTTATCAGTCACAAAAACAAGTTTGGTTGCCACAACAAAAGAAATATTCCGATGATGAAAATCCTGATATAACTGAATATCAAAATAAAGTTGCAAAAGATCTCGGCAGAAAAATAGTCGGTAAGTTTACTCATGGTGGTGCGTGTGATCATAAACTAACGTGTACAAGATTAAGAATGGACGATGCCGAACTCGATTTTATAATTGCTGATACAACGGAGAGAAACACATTTATAAGTCGAAGTAATGCTTGTTTATCAGACGGAACTAAATTAGGTACAATTGTGAGCTATATTGATGGTGAGTCACCGCAGTTTACTTATTTGAGGTCTTCGATGCTCGCGTACGTTTTGATAAACTTATTATCGATGATAAACAGATTTCCTGATACCGCGGTTAGAGTTACAACAGATTCATTTTATATAAGTAAAAAATATTTGGATTTGCTAGAATAATTACATATTGGTAATTATGCATCATGGGCGAATGGAGAATAAAACGAGAAAATATATTTAGTTATTCTGAATCTGCCAACGTTGAAATTAAGAAAACATACTACAAGAATAATAAAGTATCAAAATCTGCGCTGTTGCCATCAGTATATGATCCTGTGGCCAGACATAAAACAGTTTATCTTAATGGGTGTCGTGGTTCTGGCAAAACAACACGTGCGATTGAATTATTCAATTGTTCAGATGTGGTTGTTTTGACACCCACACATAGACTCGCCAGAGAAATGAACAAACGAGTAGTAAAATCTCAAACCTATCATAGTTTCTTTAGATGGTGCGGAGACTCATGGACTCCTGAATGAATGGGTGAGAAATACATTCCTACGATTATTATCTGGGATGAAATTTGTACGGTATCGTTAGAAGTATTAAAAATGTTTCTTGATTGGTTGTTGACAAAAAATACTGCTGTGATAATGTGTGGTGATCATGGTCAAACGACACCTTTTGTTGGACAGTCTCCACACTAATGGTTAAAAACGTTTGTAGATTATTACGAGGAGACAAATAATGATCATAGAGCTATTGATGAATCACTGAAAGAGTTTAAAACGCTAAGCAGACTGCAGCCAGATAAAATACAATGTGAGATAATGCGTGAAGTAATTCCAGAAACTGCGATGAATGATTTTTGGTATTTGTGGAGGCCTGCTGATTTGATAGTTGCAAGTAGAAAGATAGTTCGTGATACACTTCAACAACAATTATTTATATTACACAAGGAAAGATTTTCGGATTTACCTGTACCATTATGTTATCGCCCAACAGATACTCGATGACAGAATATCGATGTTGCAATTCCAGGACGAGACACTGGAGGTGTCCGGGAGAAACAAATTCTTGTACTAACTGATATTATTTTAATTCCTGTCAGTGCTGTTAAGAGCGTGTTCAAGATGGATAAAACTCCGTGGACGTTAGGATACGCTATAACGATTCATTTGTCACAGGGAAGAACTATTTCTGACACAAATATCTGGATTGTGCATGATAGAATCGAGTGGTCAGATTTAGTTTATCTCGTAGTGTCTCGAGTTAGAAGAATATCACAGCGATAATGTAGTCGCTGACAATGTCTACGACAGGGTTGTCAAGAAAAAATTATCTGGTTATAAGCAGTGTGACAAAAAAAAAATAAATGCGACTTTGATCTCGATGCTGAATTTATTATGACACTTAAACAACGACGGAATAATCATTGTGCGAGCTGTAACTGTAATATGTTGTGGCAGTATTCAAATAATAATGCAAGACAGTTTACCGTAGATGGAATTAATAGTAGTCTTGGTCACACACGCGAAAATGTGATGCTGACCTGTCTTGAGTGTAATCGACGTTGAGGAGTCAGTTTAGAAAAGTGAACGCGATGGTAATTGTGTGTCTTCAGGAGTGACATGTAATTGTTCACGTACAAATCCACATTGAGGAGCAGTTGAATCTAATCTGTAGATTGCAGGTCTACCCGTGAATCTTACCACGCTGAAAATTTTATGTGTGGTCACATTCCATATAGGATCAGTTGCTTTTTTTTTTACCCCCTTCAAGTTCACCGGGCTTATATAAATATCTTACAGTCACATTACCTAGTACTGGTTGAGAGGAAGAGTCATGTCGTTGTATTGGTATATGGTTTTTTTGTGATCGCATCGGTTGGCTTCATAGAAGTTGCACGGGTAATTTCACTATTTAACGCAGCTATCACACTTGGTAATCACGCAACCCATTCACGAGATCTCTTGCCTTTCTGAACTATTTCCTTCGCATAGTGATATCCAAATAACCGCTCAGCAAGTGTTCGATTAAATCGTTCAGCGATTGTGTGATCACGATGAATTGCGATATATCCTCGTCTGATTTTAGCGTTGTGTTGTTTCATCAACGATGATACTGCACCAAGAAATTCCTTGCCAGGATCAACCTGTAGTAGTTGTGGCCATCACAAGGGTCCACGTTGATAAATTAGTTCAAACGCAGATGGAGCTTCAGTTGCTGTTTTAGTTGATAATTTTTCTGCTTCTTTATATCTACTTGCAACGTCAACGACAGTTAACACGTATTTGTATGTGCGTGATTGACATCTGCCAATTTTAATGGTATCGTGCGGTGAAAACAAAATATCTGCTTGATGAACTTCATTGGGAGTACTGACATCAAAATGTGCGTACTGAATTTTTTTTAGGTGGACGTAGATATATTTGCTTTATTGCCTGTCGTGCTAACCAGTTCGCAACAAAAGAACGTGAGAAATTTGCTGCATTAGCAAGTTTACTAATTGCTTCTTTACCTCTCCAATATCCCCTTGGACTATAATAAACCGATTCCATTATGATAATAATCGGTTGATTAATTACCAGCCCCTAGCACTAGTTTACCTTTCATCGCAGATTTTACTAGGAAGCTAGCAAGTTTTTTTCTGACAGAGTTATCTTTCAAGGATTTTAACGCATGAATCAACTTCACATCTGCAATATGTCGTTGTTGCAAATCTTTATTTTTATACGCAACATCATGAACGTGACACGCTTGATCAGTCGCATTTATTGGATACTCTCCAGGTCTTGGTTGGTCTTGTTCGTCAAGTCGAATATCAAATCGAGTTCCAGGACCACAATAATTATATCCAGGATGATGTTTTTCTCCTGGGTATTTAGCCCATGGAGCTCCTGGTAATTTTTCCAGTGAAGCAGCGATATCATCACCTGCGTTCGTATGAGACGAGATAAATTTGTATTTTTTTTTGTACCACATCTCACACACTTGCTTGTAAGTGCACGCTTTTTATTTTTTGTTATTATTGTTGTTAACCCACTGGTGGGGGTGGGTGCTCTGCATCGAAAACGATATAAATTCATATTATTTATTACATTTGTACAATATGGATATTATTGACTTTACAGCGACACGAAAACAAGAGCCAGTCAAGCATCATCCAGCACTACCAAATTCTCTCAGGATGATAATAATAGGCCCATCTGGGTCTGGTAAGACACAATTGTTGCTTAATCTGATAATCAGATGGCTTAAGTGGGATAAGTTATATTTAGTGGCACTATCTGTAGATGATCAGAGATGCTACTATGTGCTTAAAGATTTTAATGAAAATGCAAAATTGTTGGATGAAGACGGCAATTATATTATTGATTTTATTACCGATATTGATGAAGCCCCATCTGTAGATGAACTCGATGGATTTATTAATAATCTCGTAGTATACGATGATGTGATGCTGGACACGCAATCAAATCCAGTTCGGATATTTTCCAGAGGCAGACACAAAAATACAGACGTGATTTATGTTACTCAGCGAGGTGCACAAATACCTAAAGTGATCAGAGATAACTGCATTATTTTAGTTGTGTTTAACGGAGTCGATACACATACTCTGCTAAATATTCATCGGAGTTGGTGTTCAGGGGATATGGATATGATTAAATTTATAAAATTCTTTACGCGAACACAAGCTACCCCACACGGATTTATCACGATAAATTTATATGACCCCAGATCTAGGTATCGTATAGGTCTCGATAAAAGTTTTGGTTGAGAGCCAGAGCAGCAGAGAAGGTGACGACTACGTGTAAGTGTTCGGCGAGTAAATAAATACGCTACAAAACTCAAAACACGTGCGTCAAAAATAAAATAACGATATGAGCTAACCAAATCAGAGGAATCTCGATCGATTAGAGGTTTTGGTTTGAGGTTATTAAACTCGTGTTTTGAGATTTTGTAGGAACCTTTATTTTTCGAACAAATACAATTGAGCCTAGTCTGTTCACCTTCTCTGCTGCTTAGACAGTGAACTTGATTTTGGACATGTTCAGCTACAAAATACAATTTTACATAACCCATAGCATATAATAAACTAAACCACCCACTAAGAAACAAATGCGAATGAAATATACATAACACAAGCATTAATAGACTTTTACGAAGTGCGGCGAAACAAGTGACGCAATACATACACTTTTCGCCAAGGGTTCGTATGGTCTAAAGCGTACCAAGAAGAGGGCGTGAGAAAATATCATTGCCATTTGTTATCCATACTTTGCTTAAATAACTAAAGTTTCAAATGTGATAAGAAGTATCATTATGAAAGGAGTTTATCTATGAAAAGTTTAATCTTCGTGCTTAAGTTCATCAAAACAGAGGAATCCAGGATACTATTTCACGGCTCTTAAATTCCAACAATAAGGAAATCGCAAAGAGAGATCGTCATCGTTTGACAGCAATAAGCAAAGCAGACGCAAGAGTCTGTGTGATATTACAAATAATTAAAGCCAATAGGCACCTGAGAAATGCATCCACGAGGACGTTTCAGCGCAGCTCCATGATTATGATAGATTAAAGAAACACCAAGTTTGGAAGACACTGACTATATCTGTTATTAACAGGAAAAAATGCATGAAGTGGTTCAAGGAAAAGAGACATCTCACGGTTGAAATATAATGGAATAAAGAAATATTTTCGGATGATACCCAGGTTATGATCACTGGTGAAGACCGTTTGAGGAGAACCAACAAGAAAGTTTAGAGACCCGAACACCTAGGACTGCATTGCAATAATGTCTGGTTAGGTGCCAGAATTTTAGGGCTGCATTTACGTAACATGAAGAGTGTACCTTGGTCGCAATTAAGGAAATATTAATAACGAGAAGTGCATTAATACTCCAAACTTTCATTTATAGCCAGTCGTTGAAAAATAATTTGCAAATTCACAATTTAGATTTCAAGACGACAATGCACTGCTGCAATTCTGCACGGTCTCGTGCCTGGAAACAGGAAAACAACATTGACAACCTTGAATGGCCATCACAATCACCTGACCTAAATAAAACTGAAAATGCGCGGCATATTCCCAAAATCAGACTCCTAAGATCTCAGCATGCAACTCAATCTCCCCCTAGTCTATCTAGACATCGATCATTACCGACTGTATTAAAGCTTTTTGCAGCATCGTTGCTAGGAGACTCTTAGCTGTAACGCCCAGAGACCATATCGCAATATGCTAAACAGAAATTAGGTAAGATCTATGTTTTTGAGTCATTATGTTATAATATCCTACATTAAGTGTTCATGACGTTGATGACGTCAGCTGTGAGTTGAATCATTTGCGGCATATTACTGAAAAAGCATTTTTGAACACAAGCTTACTAAACGTCATCGTTTCGGCGACACCATTCGATGAGAATTTCAAGAAACCTTAGAAAGTATACCCAAGTTTTCAAGTTTTGATGCGGGAACACGTGCTCATTACAAAACATTCCAAAATGTCTCCGCCATTCAGCTATAATGAAAGCAGGAGAAACATCTGCTGAACTTAGGGCCGAACAATATTTCTAAGAAATCTCTAATATATCCTGGAAAGTAACCCACACCAACCCACATTTGGTATGCTACTCAAGTTTTTCCATATGCGCCGATTCTATTTTTTTATATCTGAATTAAAACCAGACAAAGTTTGATAACACGTACGGACGAATAGAGGGCAGTACAATGACACCTGTCTATAAAGGACACTCCATTGACATTAACTGTCCGTAATGGCTTGCATCCTTTATGGATAGACGTCTTTATGATTGGTGTTCTTTATGGCAGGTGTTCCTCATGCAGGGGTGAAATAAGTAAGGGATTTGTGAATGATACCTTTATATCCAGATATTCATACATCTTGTTGACCGCCATATCGGCCCAAATCATTATTGATTATTAAACATAATTATACCTCCTTTAAAGGCCCAAATCATTATTGATTATTAAACATAATTATACCTCCTTTAAAGGCCCAAATCATTATTGATTATTAAACGTAATTATACCTCCTTTAATTCATTTCCTCTCTCGAAGGGTGCCTTATACAATTTTTTATTATTCCAGTCCCATAACTGGTTTCTCACAGGGACTGAGAAAAGAATAATTTAAGGAATCTCGTTAATAAATTATAAAAACTAATATGCAGGTAGAGTGTTTACATGTTTCTCATGCAAAGTCTTTTTATAATATTAAAGAAATAATCGCTAATAATCGTATTATATATAAACTTTGTAATTCATCTGGAAATCAGTGACATGTTCATATATTATAACTTTAGTTGAGAAGGAATAAAGAATGAACACATTAATATATTTATGATTTCCTGTGGAATTAACAAATTGTTCTTTCAACCATTTAATCTGGGCCAATTAGCATATCCTAAAATTTTGTCTTGTCGACAAGCCAACAAGCATCCTATGAACCAGGATTCTGAATCAAGACATGTATCCGGTTTGTGAGTTGACACACGCTTAAAAGTGATATTTATGAGTACATGTACATTATTCGGTTTCGTATTTAGGGCAAAAATTGAATGTTGTATTTAACATGTTTGTAAAACGCCTTCTGATTATCGAACGGTGTACTGCCAAACATGTTGCTTTAGCATATGTAGAGTTTTTGTGACAGCAAATAAACAATAACCTTGCTGTATCTTCAAGAAAAATGAACAAGACCCCCTCAACCCCCTCCCGAAACAAAGAATACAGTGACTTTTAAGTGTGTAAATAGCCAACCTCTTGTGTATTAAATTAACATATTACCCTCTTAATCAAAATATATGTTTTGACCGAACACTGTTAACTGATTTAGAAAATGTATCATTGGAATCAAAACGTGACATAAGCACATATCAAAATAATTTGAGCAATAAATGCTCCTTTTATGATCGTTCTTCGAAATCCAGGAAAGAAAGTATGAAGAAATTAGTAACGAGAAAAGTCACAGGAAAAATGTCACATGAAAACAAAATGTTGCAAGGAAGAAATATTAAAGAAAATAAGACAGGAAAAATGACACAATTATTAAATTTACAACTTGTCTGGTTTTTATGTAATATATGTTTTGCTAAAATTACATTTTTTCTTTAATATTTAGTATCATTATTATGAACAAGTTATATTGTAAATTATCAAAAACTTGCGTTGTCACTCATGAATATGCTTAAATTTGTATGAGGTATGATTTATGCGATAAATTACAATAAAATCAAATAAACGAAAATGAGTTTATTGAGTAAATATGATCAGTTGCTTGACTCATCCAATAAGGATTGTATTTGTTCTAATACCATAATAAAAACAAAAACATAATGGAATCCATAATCTCTGCCGTTGAGTTACCAAAGAAAATACAACCATGATTTGGTTTCAACCGTTACTTGTTTGCTTTGCTGCAACTTTTAATTCTTTCTAATTTATTCTCATCTATACGCATTACTAAGTAATGAGCACACACCTAGTCACTGCAACACACACACACACACACACACACACACACATATATATATATATATATATATATATATATATATATATATATATATATATATATATATACATACATACATACATACATACATACATACGTAAAGGCGCGTAGCTTTTTATCGACTGATACACAGCTGCGTACGTACCTTTAGACAAGAAAAAATAATGCATTTCAAACCAATTCTTTTAATAATTTGTTAGTATAGCAATCAACCTTGGTATAACAAAAATCACTCCATGATTTCAATACCAATGATTACATTGAATATACCCAACCATTCCCAACCCCCTTAGCGGTATAGGTTACTCCCACCCACACCGTCACCCTCTCATCTCTACGCGACGAGGGTAATGCCTTCGTCAATCTATACTTGCGTATGACGAAAAATGGTCAGATCTCTCTCTCTCTCTCTCTCTCTCTCTCTCTCTCTCTACACACACACACACACACACACACACACATAGTGACTTGTGTTAGTTCCATCTTTCTTTTGCATATATAAAAGACAATTGTTGTTGAGCTCTTAGTCTTATCCTCCACCCTGTCCTCATCTCGTCTTATCCTCCACCCTGTCCTCATCTCGTCCACCTCGCTCCTCCACCAGTCACGGTGTTTCTGGCTCCGCAACTGCCCACTTGCCGAAGCAGGGTTATGAAAACAGTAAAAGGCAGTAAGACTTTTGCTGAACAAATTGAAATCAGTGTCTTACCCTTTATAATATCAAGTTCATTTCAATCAACATAAATAATACGTTGCGAGACACAATGTCTTTAAATGTCAATAACAAGAAAACCGAGGGCAAAAAAGAGATTAGACAAAAACCATTACTACTGCTAATACTTCTACTACCAGTCGCTTAGCTGGACCATTTTTCGTCATACGCAAGTATAGAATGACGAAGGCATTCCCTTCTTTGCTTGCGAACAACAAAAAATGTGGTTGCGTATATTCATTGTAAACACTGGTCACGAAATCAGGGAGTGATTTTTCTCATGTCAAGGTTGATCACAATACTAACAAGTCTTTAAAATAATTGTTTGAAATGCATTTTTATTCTTGTCAAAGTATTCGTACGCAGCTGCTTATTTGCGTATAAACAGCTACGCGTCTGACTACCACTACCGTTTATTACGATGACGACGACGGTGATCCGAGTGACATTATATTGGAAAACTAAAGATCACCATGAATTGTATTTCCCCTGACTTTTCTCGTTCTGGATAGAGAATACCTTCTCTAAATGTCATAAATGATTTTAAAATTCAGCTATATTCAAAGTTAGGAATGGACACTATGTGTTGTTATTCCTCATACAATGTTACCTGGACAGTATATCTAAATACCCCTTATTCAGCCCCCGTGATGTATACCTCTATTTATAGACTGTTGGTTTTACCTGGAATCACAATACGAGGTTTTGCATTAGCTGCAAGTGCCCGGACATAGTAATTAATCAATGGTAAGAAGGTTATACGTCAATGACTCTTGAAAGCTGAGGTTTTGATACGAATACGATATGCAAGGATGAAGAATGAAGTTATTCACTATTATTTTTTCACTAATCGCGTCTCAGACATGTACAATATAATGCTATAAATTGGTGATATCAGTAAGGATAAGGGCTGAGGTTTTGTCCCGACATGTACACGGATTTACAAACTGTTCTGTTCACCTGAATTATATTCAATTCGCCATCTGTGCGTGTATACATTGATTGGCTACATTATGAAGCATGTATATATAAAGGAAATAGAGTCACAAACTGCCTTGGAAATATACAGGGATAATTTATCATAAAAGGTAGGGCTGAAGGAGGGCTAGTTTCGATTTGTATAACCATTAATTACCATTTCATTGCAAGGGAAGTAACTAAAGAATTATTTCCTTCAAATGCATACATGTATATTAACAGCTTATTTGTCTTACTAAGAAAGAATACAGCAAACGGGTAAATACAAAGGTACAGCATCATTTTACAAACCTGTTTATATTTTTCTGAGCATCAGATCAGCTTTAAGCTCTGTATTTAATGGATACGAATCAGTTTTCTTTTTTTTGTGTAAGAATTGTTGTCCCATGAATAGTTTAGCCGTTTTTATATACGAAAGGAACATTGGCAGAAATTTTGATTGACGGCGCACTAGTTGGTTTTATATATGCTACTCCTCCGAACAAAAGCAGCAGTTTAATAGCTGTTGTTGTTGTTGTTGTTGTTGTTGTAGGGTTTAACGCCATTTTTCATAACAAGATAGGCTATACATGGCGGCCAGTATAAATGGTGCAGGAAGAACCCGGAAAAACTCCGGAAAGAACCACCGACCCACGAGAAGCTACTGGCAATTTTTCTCACGTACCCACATTAGCCGAGCCCGAGACAAGAACGCACGCAGACAGAGGTGAGACGGCAGTAATCCGTAACGGTGAGAGCTTTAGACCACTTGGCCCCAATAATAGCTGTAGTAGTAGTAGTACTAGTAGTACCAGTAGAAGTAGTAAACACTATTATTCCTTTAACAGAATAATACAGTTTGCTTTAGTTGGCACCTATATATAAATCACACTTCTTCATAAATAAAAACAGCATTTGTAACC
>JAECUM010031645.1:0-45102 GCA_016617855.1 Megalonaias nervosa
CCCCGCGTTTGCTAAGGCCGTTACTGCGCCCATGGCGCATCAATCCACAGGTATAAATATTATTTCAAAACTAGGTTATATTTCAACAGTAGGCTATCGCTTCTATATTCTCTAACAAAATCTGTGATGACTTTCCACTGATTAATCATAAGCGTTGTAATAAAATAATTAATAATCCCGTCTTCGAAATGAAGTAAGCATGTTGCAGAATTTCAACGAAATCCCCACATCTCTCTCTCTCTCTCTCTCTCTCTCTCTCTCTCTCTCTCTCTCTGATGGCAAGTGTAGTCACACGAAGCAACGGAATAGGGAAAGTTAAAAATAGAGGATAGCATTTTTATCTTATTTGTAGTATTGATATATGAAATTGCTTCATACCTACACTTTAAAAGAAAATTTTTACATTAAAACCTATGTATCCTATGTTATGTAGAGAAAAGAAGAATTCTGCGGTCTTATATAAAGCTGCAGGAAACATTTGGTTACAATCCAACAACTGAATCCAAATTATTGACAGACGGGCGTGCAGAAGGACGGACAAACAAACATCCCGATCACTAGAGGGCTTCGAAGACTTGGATCTAACACAAGATTTGTCTAGACTAAAAACGTACACGCAAGTCCAAAACGTCTACAATCCCGATAATGCTTGAAAATAACATTTAAAGGAAGCATTATCGGTCACCTAGATTTGCAGAAGGTCATATCATTAACATATTCACAAAATTAAACTTTCAATTTCCAAGGTCAGTCTCATTTATCTCGTTGACAATCTTTACCCAAAAATTTCATTCGATTATATGAAATGGTTTATGTGTAATCATGTTAACGAGCTTACGGAACAGACGGGCATACGGAAGGACAGACTAAAATGCGCATGCCCCTGCTGCAAGCATTAAGACGTTGAAAACACCGGTGGAGAAATAAAGTTTGGCCCTGCCAGGCTAAGGCAAATAATGGTATGAAAAATGAATGTGGCCACGTATAACATTCAGATTTTTGTTAAAATCAAATATAGTGATGATGACTATGTGGTGACAGAAATGGTAGTGGGGGTGGTTGTAGTACCCCAAGTTCTGATGATGGTGACGATAATGATAATAGTAATGACGCTGATCTTGTTTCTCCCACTTCACCATTGCTGCTATTACTTCGAAAGTCTTCGAAACTTTAGAGCAATAATACTAGTAGAAGTACTATTAGTAATAGTATTAGTAATAATAATAGTAGTAGTAGAAGTGCTATTAGTAATAGTATTAGTAATAATAATAATAATAGTAGTAGAAGTGCTATTAGTAATAGTATTAGTAATAATAATAGTAGTAGTAGAAGTGCTATTAGTAATAGTATTAGTAATAATAATAATAATAGTAGTAGAAGTACTATTAGTAATAGTATTAGTAATGATAATAATAGTAGTAGAAGTACTATTAGTAATAGTATTAGTAATAATAATAGTAGTAGTAGAAGTGCTATTAGTAATAGTATTAGTAATAATAATAATAGTAGTAGAAGTAGTAATAGTAGTGATAATAATAATACAGGCAGTAATAGTAATAGTAGAAGTAGTAGTAGTAGTAATAGAGTAGTAATGGTAGCAGTAGTAGTAATAGTGGTAGTTGCGGAAGGTCGCGGGTTCAAACCCCTGCCGAGTCATACCAAAGACTTATAAAAATGGTATTTGCAGCTGCCTTGCATGGCGCTCAGCATTAAGAGGTTAGTGTTAGGACTGGTCGGCCCGGTGACAGGATAATGTGACTGGGTGGGTCATGATGCTACATGTCTGCAGCATGATGTCTCAGTGCTAGACATCACTATAAACTGTCACACTGCAGACATCGTAGCAATATGACTGAAAAAGTGTTAAAGCTACGTAAAAAACCCAAAACACGCACACACACACATTATTAGTGGTAGTAGTGGTAATAGTAGTAGTAGTAATAGTAGTAGTTGTAGTAGTAGTAGTAATAGTAGTAATAGTAGTAGTAGTAGTAGTAGTAGTAGTATGAGTAATAGTATTATTAATGAGAGTAAAAGTGGTAGTGGTAGTAGTAGTAGTAGTAGTAGTAGTTACAGCCGTAGTATACTTGTGCAAAACTGCCTCTATATGCATGTACCTGAAAGAATTTTCTGAATGGAAACCGTTCATCGCATATCCTATTGATTCTCCGTCCATCGTAGACAATTTTTATCTCTGTGGCTCCCGCATCGTCAGCATTCTGAATAATCTCCTGTGAAAACAAAATGTAAAAATTAATTGTAACATCAAGACAATACGAGATGGACTTCATAATTGGTGAAAAGAATCTTGTGACTTTTAATTTATGAATTTCTTATCAATTTTAGCATGCTCAAAAGATCTGAAGTAACTAACAATATATGTATTGAAGGCAGTGACGTGTGAGAGACGGTTATTATTGGTTTGAAGACGTATTACTCGTTCCCTACGGACTTCTTTCATTAGTTTGATGAATATGGTGATATTTTTATTATTATTATTCTGTGCCATTTATGGATTTCAACGTTACTGTCGTCGTTGGCTATGTCTTCACATCAGGCATTTTCGTGCATTTAAAATTGATTAAATAAAAATATTACAAGCACAATTTCACACGGAAAATCTTAATTTAAAACAAATAAATTTATTCACAGATATAAATCGTGTCTTCAGCATTTTTAATCCTCCCTAACTCGGTCGTATCCAGTTTGAAATATTGCTTCCATGCCCCTACATGTGTTACAACATTTCGTACATCAATTCATTTTGTCACTTCTGAGGAGGCCAGTATTTTTATGTTTTTAATCAACTGCATCAGATTTCAGATAAATGTTAAGTCTAACTTCCACATTTTCTCAATGTGATAGACCGGTTTTAGTGGCTGTAACGATACATCGATACTTATCGGATATATGTCTTGGCGACATGAAATACTCAAAATGCGATAAAGAAAAATACAAGTTACGTTGAGTACATTAAAGTATAGTTTATGAAGTCCACAAGTAACATGAAACAGATGTCTGCTTCGTCGAGGATGTACCCTCTCTCCTTTGAAGCCATCGTCATCAAAATAAAGTTGCATTGCCATCAGCATGTATATATTTGTCAAACTTGTCAGGAAATGAAGAATAAAGAAATTGTATTAGTAAAAGATTGGCACAACGATGCTGATTCTTCTATGACTATCCCTGCAGAATTAGGCCAACCCACCTCCCAGCAATTTATGATTTTCCTTCCCGAAAAGAACATATTCTGAGAGAGAGAGAGAGAGAGAGAGAGAGAGAGAGAGAGAGAGAGAGAGAGAGATTTCCTGACATTCGCATCGGTGTCACTGAAATGATCCAGAGTTAAGAGCACGAAGGGGAGGGTGATATTATTCGTCCCACCGTTTTACTGACGTTGCTGTAAACAATGTAAGATTGCATTTTCTAATATGGTTTGTGTCCTTAGTGCATTAGGAACTTTCCTGGAAAATGGACATACAGGAATGAAGATCAGTCTTGCCTAAGACTAGCTGTTTTCGACCTTTTTTTATTAACCCTACACTGGATTTCCATGTGCATGATGAGTGTAAAACAAAACAACACATTGCAGTAATTTCTTCCACATAAAATCAAAACAGGATCTTGCTTTGCGTAAAGAGACGAAATTTCAGGATATTTATAAATATTGTATAATTAACATCTGACGGGACGGTAAAATGAAAGAAAAAAACCAGTCCGATCAGTAAAAGAACGTTAAGAAAATGCACGTGAAATTCATTAGATTATTACCTTTAAAAGGGCATCATCCTGGTAATCATACAAAATCTTCCTCAACTGTTGAATGAGAGGTGGTTGCTTCAAGCCGAATTCTCTGATGTATGGATCAGCTACAGAAATAGACATAAAAGGAGTGAGATAACGAATTTAGTCTTTCATGTCGATCAGCTGCAGATATAGACAGAAAAAGAGTGTGATAATGAATTTAGTCTTTTATATCGATCAGCTACAGGAATAGACAGAGAAAGAGTGTGATAACGAATTTAGCTTCTATCTTCGAATATTGTCAAACTATCCCCATACCCTCTTTTTCAACAATACAAAAACAAACTTCATCATAAAATTGTGTCTTTTTATATTATCTTAAAAAATGCAAACATGCTTCTCTTGTTTCAAGCCGTATAATGAGTCTAATAATTGCGTATAAAGCGAATACTGTATCCTACATAAGATTTTGCATAATTATAAATATCATTTATAGCCTTTACCATAATCAAACTAACTCGGTTACGAATTAATTCATACCATTACAAATTGCGGTTTTTTAAGCGTTCTCATGATTAATAAATACATAATGAAACATTTTATCAGAAGACAATACGTTGAAATAAATAAAATTATGCAATCTACAAAGGATTTTTTCTTCTGAAAACCATATTGGATGTTGGTATTCTTTCCATACCATTCTATTATAATCACTCTTTTACTAATATACCGATAAGTGTAATACTTCAATACTTAATTCGCGTTTTCTTGCAACTTTCATCAATCCAGGCATCACTTTCCTGTGTGTGTGTTGATGTGATTTTGTAGATATCTCCTTTCCAAACAATGGAAGTTAATAAAAATTTAGAAAAACTGTCGACATTATTATTTCATGCCTGAGGGTTCCGTGTACTACCACAACTTTGTATGTGTCACATAAGTACGATACAAATGAGCCTTTTAGTAGTCTCATCCCATAACAGTTTCACACAAACTTTTTTCCACGTTGATAGCAGTTACTTCCATTACAGAAGTGTTTCCGTCACTTATTTTTTAAACCGATTTTCTAATGATGTATTATTTATAATTCATATTTCCACTTTTGCCCATCCTCCCTTGCGTGATGATCTTTATCAGTCGCAAAAAATTTCAAAGATTTGTTGACAGACGTTTTCAATAAAAATAATGTTAAAATATAAACTGCATCCAATTTAAACTTTTGAGGTCATCTGATCTCAAAATAACCTGATATATTCTCTTCATGTTAGTTAAATTTGTGGGAACTTAATATTTATTTTTTCTCTCACATAGATTCGATTAATCCAAGCCAATAAATATGTACTTTGTGTCATTCGTATTTAAGAGACCCTAACATAATTCTCAGCCCCAAAGAAGAAAAGAAAAGAAGATAGAATGAAGGAGTTTATATTGTACCTTACCCATCTATAACAAATATCGCAGAACATCCGCTAACTTTTTTCTTAAGTCTGGCAGAACCAATTCATTTTCTCTACTAAAAAGAAACAGAATAAGTTGAATCTTAAAATACTCAATCAGGATTATTATATTTGATACTACTACTACTACTACTACTACTACTACTACTAGCAATAGGAGCTGTATTGATCAATGTTATTGTCATTGCAGAAGAGTAGTAGCGGTATTAGTAGTAACAGTCATCACATCTACAAAAACTGATGACGTAATCAAAACCTGATTAGATTAGTTCCACCTCTGTCTCGACGTGTCGTATGTAATGATGCTCTTCAAACATATATATACCACCAGAGTAAAAAATTTCAACGCTTGATTTATAACTAACCGGAATTCTTCACATTTTAGCTTTTCCTATTGTTTTTTCAAAACGGTAGCAATAGATAGGTGGAGTGAACATTTTATGGCTAGTTTTAGGCGAAGAAGATATTTATGTGGAAGTCGTGTATAGACGGATCGATGTTATAAAATATAGATTTAATAGTAGTAATAATTCAACAAGCAACATCATGAGAAATATTAGTCGCTTTTGCAGAACTTTGGCTTAAAACTTGGATTATTTCTATGTGCTTTAGAGTTTGAAAAATGATGAGGTTTCATACTACTAAATAAAGAAGAAAAACTCCAACCACCATTGGAAATCACGTAGTCCAAGTATAACTATATAAAAAAAAATACAATGTCCTTGACTCAGTTTAAGATAATGATCCTCACCCAGAGAAAAGAAAAACGTTGTGTACAAAATTGTCACTGATTTTTGGACAAAGTCAGCAACTACATATAACGTTGATTTAACGATAACATATATACACATAGCATTAGTGTATAGAAGATGTATACTGACCATCAAAACATTATCATTTTAAAAGTTTATAGAAAAGCACATAAAAGTACCTAATTGCAAGACAAAAACGAAATTGCCGGAGGGGTGGATGAAAATGCTTTCATGGTTTTGATGAATTTTTAGAAGTAAAAGGTATCATCAATTCAATAATGCATTTTTTTGCCTATTAGCCTGCGGACGGGGGAATTTGTTTAATGTTTTGATTGGTTTTAGAGTTTAGAAAAAAAAGATAATATCTTGGCGTTCAACATACATCTGCAATACTAATAATGAAGGAATATTAATTAGGCATTATTTATTAAACCGATATTAAAATGTGCTTGTGAGTTTTGGACTATAAGAAACTGGATAAAACAGAACCTTAACATTTAAAATCTAATCTAGTTCATTAAATCTATTACAGACAACTTCAAAAGCCATATTTTTTGGAGACGCAGGGTTGTAGCCCATTAGTAAAGATATCAAAACAATAATATTACATACTGAACAAAATTAATGATAAATTTAAATTATCTTTATTAATATTATAGAACTACAAAATTATGAACGTAAATTTTCAGTCTCAAAAATACCTGAATGCTCTATCATAAATCGTTGATAGCTATCAGAACCCGGAATCAGAAACTACTAATTAAAACTGGGGCATAGACACATGTTCACATAAAGACTGTTGTCATTGATAAGCTAAAAAATAGCATATCATTTTGTTCTGCATCGTTTTGCATTCAATGTACAGTGGCCAGAATAATAAAATATACTGCAACTCACAAATCTACATACGAAAAAAAGAAAGAAACCATTAATCCAATAGAAGAAAGGTAAGGAAAACAACCATCATATCTCTTCTGAAAACCAAGAAGAAGGTTAAAAAGTGGGAGACATTTAGAAGTGGGAACAGTACATAAAGCTAGAAAACGAGCGACTTGCCGACAACATTAATTCTTACAACAATAACAAGAACATCTCAGTAGTACAACGACGACAAATGAAGCAATTAGCAAACCATCCAAACATAAAGCTGCTTTGAAAACAATAGCATTGCAAACATCTTCGTAGCATATTTTTTCAACAAGAGCTCACAATCTGTTGTTGTATGGTCTATATAAAGAAAAGAAAATTCACATTCAATGAATCCAGGTGTATCACACATCTTATATAGATAACTAGGTAGACAGATATACAAAATCACATTCATGCTGGGCCCCGTAGTTATCAAGCAAGCTAGATGCAAGATGACTGGGAGAATTTGTCGCAAAATGAAAATAAAAATGAAACAAATGCAAATAAAACTTCACACCACAAGGAACGGCACCTAAAATTTGGTAAGCGCACCTTATCCCATAAATAACTTACCTACAGTTAAACACTCTCATCGTCATTCTTAATCCTTTCCTTCTATAAAATACTGAGTAGACTGGGCACGCCACAACGTTTTATAGGCTCTTGATGGCATAGGTGGCGCCAGGGTTTTTAATTAGATGACGCGTCTAGAATCCGTGAACTTTCAACATTGAATTGATCAATTCAACTTGTGTATTATTTTCGTAAGACGTCTAGAACCACTAATAATAACGAGAACGAGGCAACTCATTTCTTAAGTTCCTGAACACATATAGATAAAGAATCAATTATCCGTTATTTTATTTTCATTAGGGACACTATAGAAAAAGGCTCTGAAAATTATTGGCGACATTTGTTAGGTACATGACATAATTGCGATAAATACCGATGGTTCCTGACAATTTTCCAATTCTGTCCAAACATATGCACTTGTTCTTAGTTATGACCTAATATCTTGTTTATTTAAGTTGTGCAGTGAATTGGCTATGTGCCAGGAAGTAATATTAAAACTGAGAGACTGATGTATAATACCCCACTATTCTCCCTTTTTGTTTATTTGCACAGAAGGATGAACACTAAAGGTACAGCAAGCACAAACCATCATAGCAGTCAATTTACCTTTGAAGATCGTCTATCTGTCAGCACCAGATTCTCCTTTATAAAGATCATGTGCGCAACTACCTTTACAAGTACATAATGATATCAGTTGTTGTTGTTGTAGGGTTTAACGCCAGTTTTCAGCACAAGATAGGCTATACATGGCGGCCAGTATTAATGGTGGAGGAAGAACCCGGGAAAACCCCGGGAAGAACCACCGACCCACGAGAAGCTACTGACAGGCTTTCTCTTTCTCACGTACCCACGTTAGCCGAGCCTGAGACTCGAACCCACGCAGACAGAGGTGAGATAGCAGTGATCTGGAACGGTGAGCGCTTTAGACCACTCAGCCACTCGGGGCCCCAGTGATATCAGTAGAAGCATACTTAGTAATCTTTGAATATGCACTAAAAGTTATAGATTCATTTGTGAACTCTAATTACTTTCAATCTGAGTATGTTGGATGGACTACAACATATAATTAGAGAGGTAATATGCATTCACTTTAGACCTGTCAATAACGGCCTGTGTGGGAGCAAATTTACTTTCTAAATACAGACTGATACGAAGGTTGCATATCGTAATTTTGATCATCAATGCGTGACTTAATGTCAACATCAAATGAGTAGTATCATTATGCCCGTTTTGCCTCTATCCGCCATGACTTGTGCCGAATTTTGGCA
Source organism: Megalonaias nervosa (assembly GCA_016617855.1). Taxonomy (NCBI): domain Eukaryota; kingdom Metazoa; phylum Mollusca; class Bivalvia; order Unionida; family Unionidae; genus Megalonaias; species Megalonaias nervosa. Next base: position 8,704 of record JAECUM010031645.1, read on the forward strand.
ACCAGTGGATTATTAACAATCCACGAAAGCGAACATTGTTTTACTCGACTTTTATTGATAATTCCGCAAGCTCATAACCGCGGTCATATTCCATTACTTATATGTAATGATCAATCTAATCTTAAATACAAACACCAAAGACGTTGAAGTACCCAGCAGGAGTGATGTTGTGTCCTTCCGATTGTACTTCATCTCCGGCGCCAACTATACCGACATGGCATATGTAAAACCTTTTAAAACTTTGCTAACTGTACAGTCACGTAGAATTAATTCACCAGACTGGATATAAATTTATAGCATTGCTATTGAACCCCATCCAACAGAAAAACCGCATACAATAACTAAATACGATCCAGCCTCGTACACGTTTAAAATGTGGGATTTAGGTTTATCAAAACCGTTTACGTCAGGAAAAATAAGTCAACCACATTTTATGTTAGAAAATGTTTCTTCCTCCTTTCCTTGGCTGGCCAAATTTCCATATACGCTGTAAATGAACTTACTACACGTGACAGTGTGGGCACATTTGCGATCTGTTAATCCACGTATTGTTTCATCCCACCATTGGCTGTATCAACATAGTCTTTGATGAATGCAAGCGACACACCAGCACCTCTGATTCCATCTCTTTCAGTGACTTTAACCAGGTTCTTTGCGACTGTGCCTTTCAACTAGACAACAATATCTTGAATGTCAACATTAAACGCTTTTAAGTTTACCAGTATGATCTTCAAAAATTACAAGCTCACCTGCAACAACACCAACAATAACATCAGCTAGTAAACTCAATCAAATCCCCTTTGGTGGCAAACCTGCTCAGATCCACATATGCGCCGCGTCGTCGGGCTGTGTAACGTCTGTAAATGTTAATAGACATTTATATAATATTAAACGTACTTTAATGTGAAATCAATAAGTGCTTGCTGGGTAGGTGGTAAGAAAACTTTTCTTCCCACAATTGCATGCAACGCTTCAGCAACAAGATGGTCATATATTGGTCCATCCAACCAAGTTTATACTGGTAAGGTCGAATAAATGTGGTTGTTTACCATTCTTGTTTAAATAAGCAACAAGTTCAATTGTGGTGCAAGTATATACGAATCAAAATATGAATGATGTTGAGGTGTCACCACGTATACAAACCTATGAGTACCGGGTATTGTTAAATCCAGGTAACTGTTTCACCTGTGGGTGTGGCACCATCGATATAAGCTCGTCACGACACCACGAAAATGCTTGACTGATTTTATCATCGCGAGTAAATCAAGATTGGTTTTGCGTTTTGCATTGGGTAACCGAAAATCTCTTCCCAATGGTATTCGACTAGTTCCTGACAATGGAAGGCCTTTTCCTTTCTCATAGACCTAACAGGTCTACGATGCACTATGCGACCACCCACCGCCTTTTCTAGCGCCATCCCAAATGCAGTTCCGACATCCTTTACGCCGCAGCTTTTGAAACCTCTGGAGCCGCTGCTGCTAACAACGCTGGAATCTATCTCTGCAAGAAATGGAAATATTCCACCAGTAGTTTGCTTTTCTTTCACCACTGACTTGGATTATTTTATTGTCGCTGAGGTGTTATTGTGTATGGCCGCATTGGGCCGGTCGACTTGGGTTTGGGTCAACCACTCGGGATCTAGTCAATGTTTTTGAAGAGAGTTTCAGTGTGACCCAACAATTGATTTTTTTTTCTTACATTTTTTATTTTTCCCAGCTGATTTTCACTAGGGCTAACCTTCACTTCGTGATAGGACATTATTATTTAAATACGAAACAGGTGCATTGTTTATTTTTCACAGGTGCATCAAGGACCCTCATTCGACTACCAGCACCCTCCAACAACGGAATCGTGTTAGAATGTATCACAATATAACATCGATAACCACCACCAGCGTTACCTATCCGTCCATGAAAACACATGGCGACAACGGATTGCCTTTACAACTCCAGGTGTTCCAATGAAAAGTAATACACCAGGTACAATGTCATGAAGTCTTGTAGGTAAATCTGCAAACTAGTGTCAATGTCTTGATGCCGGTCCATAAACGAATACAGATTGTGATATGCATGTGCAGTGTGATTGGTTTCAAAGTTAAGCCGAATTTCTTTAAAAGGTTCTTGACGACTGTTTAACCGCAAAGAAACCCCCGTTACTTCTAAGTTGTCAAATACCATTTTAATTCAACTTTGCATTGTCTCGATTTGTAAGTTGAAACTTCACAAACACATGTTTTGGTGCGGGAAGGTTATGTCGATATTTATTTGCCACGTAAACTGTCCCATATTAACACCTAGTAGGTACGCGTCTGGTATACGCGAGAAACAACAGTGTTCAAGCAGTTCCAGGTTGCATAAACGATAACAAACGTAATTATGTAGTCAGTGAAGGAGTTAACACAGGCATCCACAATGTTAATGTTTCTAATACAACTCTACCATCAGCTGCACTTGCACCACGCTAAATTGCATCCTTGGAGCTGTTCTTAGGGCTAATGTGACTGTATGTTTGGCCCCAATATAACAATGCGAACATCTCTCCAAAACCCAGATATGTAACTAAGGAGAATTGCAGGAGAAAATTGTATGAGGTTGAAAGAAATTGTCCTTGGCGCTGAGCAAATCCACGATTAAAAGTGCCGTTAGCAATTACAACTACAGTTAGTACATCTGCATCAGCGTTGACTGCCTGATTTCATGGTCGCTTAATTGAATAGGTTGAGAATCTGCATTATCAGAAGTATCCTTTATAAACATCATAGATGGACCAGCTGTTCTCGTGTAATCACGTCTGTATCTTGCAAGTCCAGTAGTTGTCGTGGATTCGTCAGCTTTTTCAAGAATCGATTCGATTTCCTTGCCGTGGATGGAATAATGTGCACTGTTCAACAATGTCATGATGCCTTGTTAACAAATCCAACTGTGGTATTGGCAAATAATTGGTACTGCCAGCATCATTCTGTACCAGTTTTCCCTCAATTTCCAAGACTGTCTAACAAGGAAGGAAGAATCTAGACCTGTCCTGCACTTGTAATTTTATTTCAAATTCATTGGAGTATCTGACTTTGTAATAATAATACTGAAAATCTCCACTGCTTTGATCCACCAGCATAGGCGTGCCCATGTCAAGTGTTGGATCAGATATATCTTTGAATTGAGCCATTGTTTATACATTACTGACCTTGTCTAATATCTTACGTGACTAAATTCACTTTCCATTGCCAACTTTGCAGTCATTTAATCTGACAGTTGCTGTTGAGATTCTTCTCTAATAATTTTATAAACCGCAGACCGGTTTCTGTTGATGGTAGTGAAACCGCTTTTCATGATGTTCGAGCCACTAATAGTTGTAGTCGATCTCGAAACGAATGAGTCACTTGTAATTACAGTTTTTCATCCGATCAGCAGCAGACCTTTTGATGTCAGTATTTCAGCTAGTTTAGCAATTTGTGCAGCGCGTGAAGACAATGCCGAGAGCACCTTTGATACTCCCGTGAACAATCCACGAACAACGTCAGCCGAGGCCAATTCCATAATATGTCGCGTAAATGGGTTTTCTTGCTTTAGCAATGCACATGGGTTTCACTCGTCCACGTAAGACTGTAATTATATTAAATATGAGGTCGATCTTGATCAATGAGGGTAAAACAAATATGTGTCAGCCGATTATAATGACATAGAAGATACACAGGTGCCGCATGCGCAATTGATATCAAATCACCTGGTTCAAAGGTTGGCGAAACCCAAACAGTATATAACCCTGAACAACTACCCCTGCCGTTTCAGACCTGCTTTCATAACTACCACTGATGGCATTACAGGTTAAATTGATCTGCATTGTTGAGGTAATCCTCACAATGTTAGGGGCGATATGATATCACATATGTAAAAATCCTTTACGATATATAACGTGGTTAGGCCAACCTAAAACTGATCTTATTGACGACTGTGCAATGTCAACCACATACGTTTGAGATTCTGCTGCGATGACAGAACTAAGTGCTTACCTGTTAGCACATATATAAATTTTAGAGTGTATGCTGAGTACATATGTGATTCTTCTTTGAATTTCTTCATTGATCAATTCCATGTCGTAAGCGCAGGCAGGAAATTCAATTGCATGACAGTTAGCGCCAATGTCTGCTGAAAACACAAATGTGTTATTTGCTGACAGAGCATCACACGGTTGTGATCGGATATTAGGCCAACTGTAATAAACTCGCAGCGATGCCAATGCGATCTCAAATGAGCGTGATTAACCAGCGGCAACAGGTGTAGGGAAAGTCGCACTGAATTTTGAATTCGTTGACGAGATTGTGATCATCGAGGTAATGCTTTGGGTTGTATTTAAAACAACATGTAGCTTTGTTACATATATTTCGCTCCAAGCCTCCTCAGAACTCAGTATCGCTAATATATATCATTGAAATCACTAACAAATATCTTGAACAAATTCATACATTAGCGTACGATATTTTTGTCCAAGGTGTCATTGGTAAGCAACCGCTGACAAATCGATGTGGCCTCATTGATGACTTCTGGTGCGTCGTTGCCATCGCGAATCGATCCCACAAGTGTTCTCAATCGATCAGCAAAATGTTGTTAGAGTCACATAGTCTGCCAAGGCCGCTTTCTTTCTTTTGTTCTTCTTTCTGTGCGGGTGTACGTTTGGATAGCTGTTTTTCTGTCCCCACTTTTTCATTTGTTCTTCGATCTATTTCTCTTGTTCTTACTCTTCTACTTCTTTCTGTGTGGGTCTACATTTTCATTGTTGCTCCATCCACCTCTGTGGTTGATCTGGTTGCTCTTGTTCCTGGTCATCTTTATTCCAACCTTAACGTTCTTGATATTTTTCATTTCACGTTCAAATTCCTTTCACTTTTCACCTGCTGTCATACCTTTATTAATCCTCTCCCGATACATCTACCTGGTCCAATTGTCAACTGGTGTCATTTTGGACGAACCTTATAACTTAGATTTACGTAGTTTTTCCAGTCAGCGGGACAATGAGCTGTAAAAGATATCAGATATTTTTCAATTTCTTGTCGGCCAAGCTCGTTAAATATTCCAGCACGTGGTAACTTTGCCTTGTGTTTGGATGGTGTCGTTGCCTCAGCCACCACCTCTTCTTAGACCACAGCCTCCTTTTTTTAGACCTCGGGGTTTTGTCTGCTTCAGTTTCGATCTTCAAATGTGAATGGCAATATGTCCACCATCAAAGATCATTCTGGATTAAAAGGCTAGGTCAGTAATGGGCCTTCGATGTGTGTCTTGTTTACTATGACGGACAAGATCGACTCGAATTCGTTTGCGCAGATTCCCCATGGTTTTGCCGAACACACAATTGTTCATGAGCTTGAAAATGTCTTTCTCCAAATTATTTGCGGCCTCTGTACGCAGATCCATATTAATGTGTAGATACGGTGCCATCCAAGCGTGCTGGCGAAATTCAAGTACTCAATAGACCTTGGTTACACGCATTCCCAATCGCAGATACAGTCGGAGGTTTTGCACGTGTAATACATAATTGATTTATTGTTCTAAGTCTTGGTACTTGTTTGGTGCATTCAGAAGGTTTACGACAGAATTCATCGACGATCACGCACTGATACTGGGACAAGCATGTCCAAGGCACCGACAAAGCTTCTAGCACTAAAGGATAATCGTTGTGTACATCATATAAATGTTCTATTTATTCTAGATCAGCTTCAAAAAGGTATGCGTGGTCGCTGTTGATGTAATCGTGCACGTGTTTTGTATATCAATGTATTTAGGATTGACCCATTACAACTCACCGACATATAATGGTTGCATCATTGCCAAGCCATAAAGGTTATTAGAATGAAATACATGATGTAACTATTAGAGGCAGTGGGATCATATCCGTCTCTCTTTGGGTTGTTTGAACGAGCATAGAGAGCCACAAAGAGAGTGCTCAATAAACAAATGTTGGTCAGTATCAGCGAGCAATTTTCCAACTCGATTTTGGTTTTGCATAGCATCTCAACCCATATCTGATAATGAGATGTAATGTGCAGGATCGAACTTATTATATAACTTGCATGGCATTGTCTAGAAAGCTTTCAAATACATGAGCGAGCAACAACACATCAGTGCGCAGACACAGATCGTGAAAGCATGGGATGCTTTGGCATTCGGATGCTTACCAAACCTTATTTGCGTGAACGTGATCTTTTCTGAAATATCTTTACACAACATCGATGAATCAAACGCTTCAATCGGTGGCAACTGAGTTTTAGCAAAGCTGTTCCAGTCACTCATGTACTCGTATGGATACACACCTTGTCTTGTCAGCAGTCCGTAATAGCCGAATAATTCCTTCGAATGATCGCGAAGTTTTCCACTCTTAGATTTCTCACTCACTTGTCCAAGGAAGATTTTTATAACAAAAATTAACGAATCAATGAGCTGCCCATTGATCAAGACTATATGTTAAGTATTGTTTGGCATAACAGTGATCAGTGATTTTGAAGGCGTGGCCATTGCTTGCATTATAAAGTGAGCATTATACGTAAGCAAGTTAAGAAGCACTACATGGATTTTTATTTTATTTGGGTAAACTCTCAGCTGTAAACTACATGCGTTGTGTGCAGCACCTCTGTAATAGCCAGTAAAGTGACAATGGTCACGGACTATAGGGCTTTGCTCTTCACCAGAGGCTAGGAAAACTCTAGAATGTTATATCGGGTTATATTACGTCACTGGTGAATACAGCTGTTGTCGAATCCATTTCGCGCAACTTCAATCGATTTAAGAAACACCCCAACCGTGTCTGGAGCTACGAGATTGGTGGCTTCGTTTGCCCGTCCTACCTAATTACTGTACAGCACAACCCGCATTGAGTTTGTTTAGCGACTTGTGTTGTATTTGTTTCATTGTTCAGTTCTGATAGTTGGAACCATCAGTAAATACGTTGAGACACCCAAAGTCCGTGTAGATGATATAAATGACTTTCATCTTTCGTTGTACCGCATTAAATTTTAGAATGCTTTAACCAGGGTCTAGCATTGTTGTCCTCTGCAGTTTTTCACTGATCCCACCAGAGTAAAAGTTATGGTCAGTGAGCAGTTGTTGGGTGTCAGATACATGCATGCAACGTCAGCATGGAAAGTTCGTATGTGCGTGCTTTCTATGCCTATTAAGCAACCGTGCAAGATTTTTATCTATATGTAGTGCGATACCGACTCTGGACCAATCATATCACTCAACAACATCAATCTGGGTTGCGGATAAAAGCCTTTATCCCAAGTAATCACATTAACAGCGATACTTGGGTTAAGTGTTTTAAATTTGTTTAGTGTGGCCATAATAACCTGCACTGGAAATTCAATATTGCCAAAGTTGAGTTCACCCAGGTGCTGTCTGTATGTTCGAGGCAGATCTTATGATCACTAGCCGGGTATAACGCTGATAAAAATCTATTGTCAATGTTTTTTACATTTATAACTGACCTTGGCGGAACCCCTTCTGGTGTTGGTAAGTAACTGTATCCTCCGAAAGGGCTGATATGGTGAGATATATCCATCGACTTGGGTACATCTTTCGAGAGTCCATCACGATCTTGCATTGGTGCATTTCTCCAACGTCTTTAGAATCTTCTCAATGCCTTTATCAGTTTTGTCATTGATGGCGCTGGTATAGCTGCTGTTCAAGATTGTGCGGGCATCGCTGTGAATCCACAATGTAGTAGTTTTAAAGCCACCCTTCTCAAATGGCATAACCAAATGCGCATTAAGGACAATATCTGCTTTAACTCCAGAGTGGCCAAAATGTTGTAATCATAGGAATCATATTTCTTAACAGTTATCAAGCGTCTTTGCCTGGTTTGTATGTGTGTGGGATAATTGCGACGTGATTTTCTAATTCACTACTTCGCGTATGAAAGTTAAATTTAGGTACTTGTGATTGCCATGTTTTTCGCGATCATACTCAGAAACTCCAGTAGCAACAGCAGATGCAATCTCGGTGACGGTTTTGTTCATCCTCAGTGTGACGAAGGTTTGGTTCAAACGCCTCTAATAATGCAATTATGACAGCTTTTCTTGCACCTCTTGGTATTCGCGTATTACGATCATGCGCAAATAGTTTTAGATGTTGCATCGTTACTGTTGTATTAGGAATCGTTGCTGCTTTAGTAACTGATGATGGAGCAAGTTGGTCCAGTGCAATTATGTGTCTAATAATTATGTCACCTTTTCGCATACCACTTGGTATCTGCATTCCATGCTGTTGTGCGATTTGTTTTAGCTGAAGCACGATAGTCATGCTTATATAATGGGAAAATCTTCTATATTTAAGAGGTCCGTTGGTGACTTGTTTAGTTTTTTATTCAAACAGAAACTGCATTTGCTTCAATCCTAGCTATTAGTTTGTTATTTTTGTATCATTTACTTATGTATCTGTTTCATTTATTTCTGTATCTATTTCATTTATTTCCATGTCGGTTTGGGCAGTCATAAATGTCTGTGCAATCACAAATGTTTGTTCAATCACAGGTGTCTGTAATTCTGAGTTTACGAGCTCGATAATTTTCACGAACGGATCCATATGACCGGCAAAGCTGATTATGTGATTTGACTCCAATGTCGCATTTAAGACATGGTCGAGCACCCGGTTTAGTATCAGCAATTGTGTTTTTCTGTTTTCATAACGACATGTTCTGCAGCTGAGTTAATTTTTCCAAGGCATTCACCATTGCATATACATAAAATAATTTCTTCATCTCAAACATCCACATCGATTGGCACATAAGGGCTTTCACAATCTTCTGCCGGTTTTTCAACCAGACTGAGTATGGATACCACTCGCCGCTGTTATGTCTCCTCCTTTGTATTAGCTGGTACACGAATACTGAGGTTAGGCAGAAAGAGAACTTTGCACAGTCCATTAGGCGATCGTATGGTAACTCGAAATTTTAAATCAGGCCTCCTCAAACAAAAAGTCTGTTCTTTTTGGTATTAACATAAAATTTTGAAAACGTAGATGTAAATGCATCTATAAACGTGGATCAGATAAATTCCAACTAACTACCAGTCTAAAATATCTCAAATGATCTATCACTGAGTGTTGCGAAAACTGGAGCACGAGCAGACTTTGTGCGTTTGTATGAAATAACATCAAATGTCTAGGAGAGTTGGTAAATTTCCTCAATAGTGTTTGCTTCGTCGCTTTTAATAATAGCTTCTGAACGTTGTTTCAGTTGTTTGCATTGCTCCTCTTCTGCCTCATTATACCACATTTCAAAGATATATTGAAGATTAGTGAGGTCGGATTCCAGTGCTATATTAATACCCTCCAAAAAACATTTGTTTAATTGATTTACTTTTAAATATCTTTATCATTACAGCTAGAAGATTCGCTAACATCATCAAACTATTCACTCGAATAATAATCATCGTTCGCATCAGATGTAACAGATGATTTATTAACCTTTGGGGACTTACTTTTTTCTTGCGGTATAATTTTAAAAAAAAAATTCTGCTCAAAATGTTGGTTTAGATTATTCGGTTCCATTTCTAAGATCATTCATAAGTTAATCAATTTATCATTTATTTTTCCGCTTATGACTCATGAATATAACATCTTTTGAGCCTCTTTGATAATGCGCATGATACATTCAAGCGAAACAGCGATTTAAGTTTAACTGCCTCATGTTTTGCATTCCCATCCTCGGAAAGAACGATATCCTTTCTTGTGACCTCCTTCAAAATATTTTGAGAGTCAATCTGATTTTTTTGCCATTATATAGATAATAATAATAATAATGAGGACTTTGTATAGCGCCTAATCTTTAGAAGCTCTAAGCGCTTTACAACATTTAACAACACTTAAAAAACATATATATAATTGTATGATTACAAAAATAAAAATAAACACCATGAAATTAGAAAACAGAAAACATGCTGTAAATATTTAAGGTAAGGATACATTATTAGGTCTTTAAGTCTGTTCTTGCAGTTGAAATAGGTGAGTTTTAAGAGCGTTCTTGAATGAGATCACTGTGTGTTTGTGTCTAAGTTCAGTGGGCAATTGGCTCCACGTTGCTGGGCCCTGGTATGCAAAAGATATGATGGTAAAAGATCCGATTGACTCTCGAATATATATATATATATATAGTAGCAGAGCAGCAGTATATATATATATATATATAAGTGGCAGGAGTATAGTATATATATATATATATATATATATATATATATATATATATATATCTGTGTGTGTGTGTGTGTGTGTGTGTGTGTGTGTGTGTGTGTGTGTGTGTGTGTGTGTGCCGTAGCATTTTTTTATATAAAAGGAAATCTAGTAGTCCGAGCAGCCGAGCTGTGCTTTTAAATTAAACTGTTCCAAGTGTGGTTTACATTCAAGCTAACGTGTGAAGCCCACATCAGTTACATCAATTTCCATTAAATCTCCAGATGAACCCCAAGCGTGCCAAACGACATACTAGAAGGTTCAGAGATTACTGGAAATAATTAGATACACTTCAAAGATTATGCGTGCCTCGTATCCGTAACTGATATCCGCTTTGCATGACCAAATTGACTTTCATGTTTCATCTTTTACCAGCCTAGGATGATATGTTTCCTTCTTTTATTAAAGAAAAATCTTCTCCGAAACGTGGACTCGAATCAGCAATGTTGTGTTTGATGGCACGACTGTTTAGCTTTCATGGTCATCGTCTGTGCTAAAATCAAAAATGATAAACCACGTATTTTGTACAGACCTTTTGGGACAAACACGCAAGTGACCCTACCCTAATCAGCTAATAACGAAAAATATACCATTTTAAATTATTAGGCATATACACAGCCTCGTGAAATGACAAGCACACATAGTCATGAAATAGTAAATTTAGGTCAACCGGTTACTTCACCGAAGTGATCAGTAGAAATATTCCAGGTATTTTTCAATACTAGCTAAACAAATTTTGTTATAACTGGTGCCTTCAGATATCTTGTATCAATTTCGTTTTGAATTTAAGCATGCCAGAATATTAAGACAATGCTAAATTAAATCAAAATAACTTATTCTCTCTGAATTTTCTGGCAGGCTATATTCGCTTGTTTTGATTATATCTGTCCCGGTTATAACTTGCTCGTGCATAACATCAGCGAGTTTATATAAAGTTTGGGATATCGATCAAATCAGCACTGTGGTGTAGTAAATGATATCGTCGACAGACTCAAGAATGTGTATGCGTTTTGGTCATACATCATGGGGGATAGAGTCTGTGACGATTATCAAGACCCTAAAAGTCAAAAAAGGGGCAAAACAACATAATGACATTAATAAATATATCAGTAGTTCCAGTTATAAGTCAGTTTTCTTTGCTTTAATAAAGAAACATAAAACCTTGCCCTCTTCACTATTCTTATCAGCATTGACCATTGGCTAATTGCCAAGGAAGGTAAATATTCCAAACTATATTACCAAAGTCGAAAAGATAGAAAACAATTTAAGCATAAAGCTTTTAAATTACCGAAACTCGGGCAGGCAATGAACCAGGTGTACTCACAATGTTAGTGCTCTGAGTCACGTGAATTTGCCTTTGGATACTTCTTGCCATTTCGCTAGGACATTTGTAAGCATTGAAACCTTAGTATTCATGCTATCATGCCACAGTGAATATGGTGTGCCATGTTTGTCAGGGCGTTCAAATGTGAACGGCTCATAACCTCTCCTCGTAGCCAAGAAACAGACCACCCGAACATAAACTGAACTTATTCTTGAAATTGAACAATTTCAATTTTTAATAAAATTATACTAAATGCTGCCCGACTAAGGCGCATTTTAGGAGTCCCTCTCCTCTAGTATATGTATATTAATACATTTTACATTTCATTGATGGTCATAGACTTTATATATGCTTTTGAAACATAATGTCTGATCACAACTTCAAATGTCTGTGCTGAAACAACTTTGTATCTATGGGGCCAGAAAGTCTATGGCAAAAAGATCATAGTCATCTCGAGATTTAAAGCGAAAAGAGAATATCATAATTCTGCCGGTGCGTAATGAGACTGTGTATCAAACTGTTTGCTGTATGATCTTAGACGGGTGTTTTTTTCATATGAAATTTATTATATTCTAATAGCTGCTTACAGCGTGACGAGGTTTATAATATTTGCGTCAAATGAAACTAATTGTAAGATTCGACTGAACCACTTTACAGAATTCCATGATGTTGATCAGTGTTAACAAGCAAACAATCACTTGCATGATGACGACATAACGCTAATAAAGATACGATTATGAGATAAACACAGATTAATACGGCAATCAATATCCAGCTTACAGATCTTCAACGCTTTTTACATACTACTGGCTGTACAAGCCATTACAGTGTGAGCCTCTATGGAAATGTGAAGCAGAGAAGAGAGTTACAAAAGACCCAGACAGCAGTCTTGAACGCTAATGTAAGAGAAAAATGTTTGCATGAATGAAATAATGGTTATTTATGCAGAAAAAAACAACCTTAAGTCCTAATTATCTGAGACAGCATAGACTCGCACATTGCTGGCTAATATGTCAGCCACGTAAGTAAATTATGCCATGAGTATATAGACCTGTTCGATAACGGTTGTTACGTCCCTTGACTTATTAATTCCCCTAATTTACCCATGATGCAACGCTGTTCCGGCGAGCAAATCTATATGCTGTGATGGATGCCAACAAAGATGTCAAAGCTGGTGACATGGAAAACCTTAGTGTAAAGTGCCTCAAGATATATTTATGGGATAGAGGTGCCCACGTGTCAGGAAATAAAGCCTTGCTACTGAAAAGGGCGAAAGGAGTGGCAGATTTAGGTATTAGGACGTTGAGAGAAATACATGCACAAGACAGTAAAAATGAGGAGGTTCGAACAATTGAAAAATTCAAGACACCGTTTGGGGAGATATTACCTGATCCGAACCAACTTCGTGATAATTGGACGTGTAATGTTGAAGACATACCACATGTTAGTGAAAATGACTATGTTAAAGCACCCTACCCAGAACATGAAACCCCCAAATTACACAATATTGACCGTATGTATTTGACAAGGCCAACTTGCAGAGTGATGAATGCATGAAATATTTTAATACTTTGCATCTCTTCATTGTGAAAAGGAAGAATGTGAGAGAACTGAAGACATTATTAAAGGACAGGCAAACAACAAAAACTGGTTATCAGCACGTATTGGCAGAATAACAAACTCAAAATTTGGACGTGTTTGTAAATTGAACAACAGTACTTCGCCTAGTTGTACCGTAAGGGAAGTCATGGGATATATTTAGTTTGACAGTGACAGTGTAAGATGGGGTAGAACACATGAGCCAGCAGCAAAACGCCTATACCAGATTAAATCCAAGGTAATCCACACTGACATTATTGTAACAGACAGTGGATTATGGGTGAATGAGGTATTTCCCCATGTAGGTAGCAGTCCCGATGATTTGGTGACCTGCAAATACTGCGAGGAATCATTAGGGCTATTAGAAGTGAAATGTCCATTTAAATTTAGAGACCAAAGACCCATCTTTTTGTTGTGAGGTGATTGGTGCTGAACTTAAGCTTAAACAAGGTCATGATTATTATTATGAAGTTCAAGGTCAGATGGGAGTTTGTGACCGAAAATAGTGTGATTTTGTGATCTGGACCCTTAGGGGATATCATGTGGAAAGAATTTTCTTTGATGAAAGATTTTGGATCCTGATACTTGAAACACTGAATTCATTTTATTTAAAGGAAATTATACCAGAGCTCTTCTCTGAACGTATCAAGCGTGGCTTGTCCTTATATAATCAGTAATCAGTATGTATGATGCGCGTTAGTCCGCTTTTACATCAAATGACATTACGAAAGACTGTAGAATTCTTTTGTACCCTTACACACACACACACACACACACACACACACACACACACAGACACACACACACATATATATATATATATATATATAGCATATATATATATATATATATATATATATATATATATATATATATATATATACATATATATATATGCATCACTCAGCTGTACGTGTCAAATGAACTATGACTATTTACAAGGTGCATTGACATGTAAACATTGAAACATTGAGTCCAAAAATATACCATGTTCAAGTCATTCTGAATACAAACTTTTGGTGTGTGTCATCGTTTTCAAATATCGAGTTTTATTATACTGCTGTACGTAGCTGAGGGGTTGGGGTTGGAATTCATGTCTTAGCGCAAGCACGTGTGGAATACAATTTTTAGGAAATACTGGGCTAAGTTCATGTGAGAGAGAGAGAGAGAGAGAGAGAGAGAGAGAGAGAGAGAGAGAGAGAGAGAGAGAGAGAGAGAGAGAGAGTTGCTGTTGTTGTAGGGTATAACGCCATTTTTCAGCACAAGTAGGCTATACATGGCGGCCAGTATAATTAGTGGAGGAAGAAACCTGGTAAACCCCGGGAAGAACCACCGACCCACGAGAAGCTACTGGCAGGCTTTTTCAAGTGCCCACGTTAGCCGAACCTGAGACTCGAACTAACGCAGAGAGAGGTGAGATGGCAGTGATCCGTAACGGTGAGCGCTTTAGACCACTCGGAGCCGAGAGAGAGAGAGAGAGAGAGAGAGAGAGAGAGAGAGAGAGAGAGAGAGAGAGAGAGAATCTTAAGAAAATTGGTATCTGTGTGAAAGAACAAGCACATGTGTGCAAGACCATAAGTAATTGTGTAACAAGTGCATGTGTGTTTGTCACAACAATGTAAATATGTTTATCTTGTGATATGTTAACTCTGAATTTAACTCCAGTTTTCTATTAAAAAGAAACATAATGTTGTTGGATCATGTCATGTGCATTCACTAAAAAAAAGGATGGAAACTGATTTTTTGCTTATTTTTATTTAATTGGTGATTCCTCAGGCATTCATCTCTCTCTCTCTCTCTCTCTCTCTCTCTCTCTCTCTCTCTCTCTCTCTCTCTCTCTCTCAACACACAAACACTGCACAGCAATGATAACTGACAACATTTGGACTTGCTCATGCATTTTACATATTAAAGGTATATAATATTGCTATGACACATATTGGACCACTAATTGTACACTTCCTTCTTATCAGCAGAATATGTAAATTATTTGCATTCTTTAAAGGAAGATTATGCATGGGCCACTGTGGCTTATATATTCCAAGACTTTAATTGAATTAAACCTCATGCTAGATAGCATGCAAGAAAAATATAATAAATTTTGACAACGCAGATTTGGATTTTGATAAATGTTCAGATTTAATCATGATATATACATGTAGGTAAACAAAATTGAAATGGTTACCATGGTGTTATTTTCACTCAAATATGTAGAAAATTCGTCTGCAGGAAACTTGTGGTGAATTATAGTTTTGTTGTCAACAGATTTTCCCTGATAATTGGAACAGACACTGCAAAAATGTCTCTTCTTAGTCGATTTTGGCACGCTAGTTGATGCATCCATAACGGGAGTATTGCTCGCCGGAAATAAGGATTGTAAATTCACGCACACGGTTTCTGATTTCAATGTACCAAAGAGCTCTTCAAGGGAGCCTATTGTCAGGGGCGGTAACAACCCTTATGAAACAGGCCTATAACTATTACATTTTAAGAAAACTAGTTCTGTAACTCTATAAAAAAAGAAAATCGACACTTTACAACTGATTGCTTTGGTAACAAACACCGATGCCGAGGAAGTAGTTGTTGCTCTTGCGGGTCATATCACAATGATATAGGCACCCGTAGGTTAACATGTGGGTGACAATTGTGGGGTCATACCGGAAAACCTATGTTAAAATGCTCCATAGGTTTAATATAGGAATGATTTCATTGGATTAAAACTGTTTATGGGGTCAAATAGTTTTATAAGGTAAAACTGGAATGGTAATGTTGAATTTGTATTTACAATCCAAACACACCAAATATGCTATCCAGCACCCACTTTTGATTACTATCCAAACACACCACACACAAAATCCAGCACCCCCTTTTGTATTACTATCCAAACACACACCTACAGTCCAGGCACACATCTCTACCATCCAAAGGAAAGGGCAGAAAATATTGATACACACACTTGCGCACATACACACAATCATAGTATCACACAAGACGGTAGTAGGATGAAAAAGAAGTGGGATGAAATGGACACACTTTCACACAAGCAGAAAACATACTATCCAATACAAAGAAGGGTAAGGACATATATAGAGACACATTATTATACCCTTAAACAGAAGCACGCACCATCTCAAAAGAAGTGGTGCAAGGTGGATTTAAGTTTAGTTGCAAACAACATAAATAAGCACAAACGAACACATACATACACAAATACCAAACACAACATTATTTGGCCGAGAGGCTTAATATCTCTCTTTTCTACTGATATGGGTGGACCTGAAAAGGACCTTTGGGATTTGGTAGACACCCTTTACATCTCCCTGGTCGAATTCTACTCCAATTATATTTTGTAGTAGGATGCTCATTAACTTCCTTCTCACAATCCTCCGGCTTTTCTAATTCCGATTACCGTTCGTTTTCTCCCCTCTTTCTCCTTTTTCACGTACTTTGATCCAACGAGCATCGATACGAGCTTATTCCTTTACCCTTCTCTGGCGCTCTTTTACTTTCTTCTCTTCCGAAATGAGTGTCCTTGCCTCTTTCGGAACTCTACTATTCAAACTTTTCTTTTTGGTTCATGATCACATATGTGTCGTGATGCTTTTGACTAGAATGATCATTTGACATCGATGACATTGTTCTCTGGTAGGGCCTGTAATTCTTTCAGCCAGGTTAGATGAAAACAGGAGGCTAGATGTTGTTTTTGTTCTGACCTCTTTCTGGACCATGTGCAACCTACGGCTCGCTTGTCCGCTTATTAGCATTGTAAGATGTGGCTTTGAAAATCATTCATCCGGCCCACTCTCTGGAGGAAAGTCCATGTGCCTGTTTAAAGGCATGCAATCCTCGATTTGCCATTGACTTTAAGATGTGTGTGACTGCACGAAAAGCTGATTACACATATCTCCTAAACAACGTCTTTGTTGTCGAACGCCTCTTGGTGTACAAGATACATCTGTTTTTAACACTCACTGGAGAATTGTTTTCGAAAAAGTAGTTTCACCGTTACTTTTCTTTTCGAGAATTTCCTTTTATACTACTGTTGACACAATCAAAATGCGATTTGCTGACAGGAGGATAATGAGTATGTATAAATTCACGTGTTTCCACGTTCCTCGTAAGCAGCGATGGCAGAATCCACCTTGAAATGAATATGAGGATGGAGCTGTCGCTGTCACCCACCACATCGGAGTATACCAACAATAAACTTAGTCCCTCGTTTTATTCCACAGGGTAACGAAAATTCTTGTAAAATCGATCGTTGTTGTGAACGTCTTTCATCGAAACCAGAGCAGTATATCCATCCAAAATAGAAAACAAACCTGGAGAATCTTTTGCGTCAAATATGCGTTTTAAGACTACGAGCGATTGTATTGTACTCTATCAGTATACTTTTGCGAACTTTGTTCAGGGCTTTTGCCAAAGTTATAGTTAAAATAGAGACAATCGTTTCTATGTGAGCATTACAATAATACCGAACAAATTCTAATGGTATAGGTTGTTAATTGAGGATTGACTCTTGATGGACATTTGGATTCATTTAACTGTTTAACCTCGAAAATGATTTGACCTTTTTTGATATTCAGGGATTGCGTAGGTTGAATGGTTTCTACCAAAGCAGCTTTCCAGTGAATTTCGTAATCCATTTGTATGGCTTGAGGTAATTTAGCCGTGAAACAACACAAGGTATTGTTGGAAAACTGTCACTTGGTGAATTTAAATAAAATTGATTATTCATAGTTTGTTGGTTTTGGTTTCCGAACCCGATGTCATAGGATAATGATTTTCCAAAATTCCAAAAGAGGGTTGCTGCTGTTATCACTAAACGATTGATGACTGGCGATGGTTTTGGTACTGATGTTATGTATTTAATTTATATTATGTGTTTGACCTTCGTTCGAACTGAGAGTAGAGTTTTCGCCTATCTGACTATTGTCATGTTTAGTTCAATTTAAGTTTAAGACCTATCCTTGATTATGAACTTAAAATATTCTGGAAGCGAACCTGTTCACAATAAATTTTGGAATTTTTTTCAGTAAAAATGACCCACTTCCAGGGAATTCTTTTGCGTCACAGATCATGTGACAGTATGTATAGCTTCATTGGTTTGACTTCTTGGAAATGTTTAGGCCAATATGTTTACTTAATGTGGAAGTCGATTGTTCTTGTAAACATCATCAAACATCTGGAAATGTACACTCTTAAGTTTGCTTTCAGTAGCACAAAATAATTTATGAACTGAGTAGTAACTAGCATCATGTACAAGATTATAGTAAATGCATGATGTGTGTAATGTGTCGAATTTTGAATTTTGAAGCCAGAAAAGTCTTTGTGAAGGGTCACTTCGACCTTTTCTTCATGTCAGCTGTTAAACTTGAAAGGCCAGAATCTGTGGCTCATTGAGAATTGACCCGGGCATCGCTACGCTGTCCTGGAAATGTAAATATTAAGCTACCGACCATAACCACTTAAAAGGAACCTCATGTCAAATAGTCATTTTCAAAGAGAAGTTGATATGCATCGTATTTCTCAGATTCTAGGCTGTCAAAATCTGACGAAAGAAATGATTATCTTGGGAAAAATTTAGGAACCGCTGATTAAGATTGGTCAGCTTAACTTAAGGCGTACACCTTGGAAGTAATGTAGAATTTAAAGTAGCGACCTTGGTCGAAATTCTTTAGTCAGAAATTTTCCTGCGAGAGGACAGATTTGGCTCCAGGGAAACCTAAATAATAGTGCTTTCCTCGCCAAAACAAGTAAGGGAACCAGGTGGCTGACTTGTAAGAAAAGACAGGCTTTAGTGCTAGGACGCACAATTTCTGAAAAGAATAGCATTAAGGTGCGCAATTTTAATTTTAACGTAATTTTCTGTTTTGTTTCTTTTGTTTTATGCGAATGTATTTGATATGACTAAGATCCATACTACGTATCGTTTATTCAATTTCATGGAAATTTGTTGATATGCTAGAGTTGTTATACAATTTATTTCTTTAATTTTACAATTAGTTCATTAATAAAATCGACGGATTGCATGCGATCCAAATTTTCAGATGTGTAGGATTTCATCGGGTTATATGAATTCATTTCTTTGTCTGTTAGGATGATACTGATTATCGTGAGTTAATGATAATTGCATATTTATATATAATTTTGTAAAGCTTAAAGAATCTTGTAGGTTAGGGATTACTGTGAGCTGGAATTTAGTGAATCTTATGGAATAATAATCGAGCATGTATCTTAATGAGTGGAATTGACTATGGCTAGATGTCTAGGGAGTCATGTGGTAGCGTATGCAGATATATACGGAAATGTTAGCTTCACCGCTCACGTGTTAATTTATGATCAATCGCTGTGAAACGAGAGTGATGATCTATCGAATTAGGTCCGACTTGAATGTATATTACAGGGTTCATTTGTAACTAGAGATAACGACTGTACCTTACTCAAAATACAGTCTAAATTTGTAAGGGCCATTAATCGTTAAGGTCACCTTATGTCAGAATGTATGCAGTGTTTGGATAGCTAGTTATGCTTCTGAGTAACGAATGTGAGAGAATTTTTATATACATATAGGAGGTGATACATATAGAGATTTAGTGGTAATCTTGTCATTCAAGGAAACGGCTCTCTGGAAGAGACGGGGACAGTCCGAAGACGGAAGTCCGTATAGAAGTGATGCGTTCAGAATAGAAAGATCAGAGGAAGAACAAAGTACGCGTGGAGGTAGGAGACGTGTGATACACGGAGACAAAGAAGGAAAGCGACGGTAGGTGATGCAAATCAGGCGTGGACATTGTGCTCTTTTCACCACTCGTTATCATGATGAAATAAATCCAAAATAGAACACTGCTATTAAATTCTGTTAACGTAAATCTGTTTGAATTGAAGTTGCCAATTTTAGCGTATGTATTAATTAATTAAAGTTTTTTATTTTGTTTTCTAAGGGGGCTCGTATTGTATTATTTCTTCTCAATAGTCTTGCTCGGTTCTCTGTTGATGTTCTATCTATCCGCTCACACATGGCAATAAAATCGAGGGAAGTCATCCTCTAGATAACGACAGATAAATCTAATTACCCCCCCCCCCCTTCTAAGAGGGGCAACGTTATATGTGGCGGTCTGTTTTATTATTGCTCCTCATTAAGTCACCCACTCACCCCCACCCCCTCCCCGCTAAGTGTTGCTCTTAGATTCGTGAGATATTGGTTTGCACGAGGCTTGATGCGTCCGACGAGCAATAGGAGTAGGAACCGGTTGTGGAGTAATCGCTTTTGTCTTCACCTCTTTCTTTCACTTAACTGAGATATCCTATGTTTGTACCAAATACGTAGTTCCATCCATCGTTTGCATGGAACTATTACTTTATTTTTCTCCTAAAATGTAATGAAGATGACACTATGTGTTTGAGTAAAATCTAGAGACAATTCCATCTTTTTCGCGAGGAATGCCTTGTACAAACGAAATAGAGTCTCCTTGACTTTCTTGGAGTAATGTGTGAGCTGGCTGACACCCTTTATAACACCACACGATCCGTTCTTACATACCAGACAAGTGTGATAGTGTTCGATCAAACGTTTGACAGATTCATTTTGCCGGAACCGCTGGGTACAGCAATTAACAAGTTAAACGAATGGCGAAGCTACAATGCCTACCCAATTTTGACGATCTTGCTAGTCATACAGAGGAATACGTTTCTTTTTATGAAGAAAAAGTCATAAATTTGCCAGACAGTATTTGGAGGTAAATTAGACGGAGCCATATATACATGGGGGCGTCACTTTGTCAGCAAAACATAAAGGTCGTGCTTAGTAGAGCGGTGAAACTTACGAACAGCATCAACTACGATAGAAGAGG
Organism: Megalonaias nervosa; assembly: GCA_016617855.1. NCBI lineage: Eukaryota > Metazoa > Mollusca > Bivalvia > Unionida > Unionidae > Megalonaias > Megalonaias nervosa. The sequence goes on from JAECUM010031645.1 coordinate 29,691, forward strand.
ATCGACCAGGTCGTGCTGCACCGCTGATGTCGCAGGATATGGCATCACTCTCGATGCAAATTACAGCGTTAAACTAGAGTTCATGATCGAACTTTGAGTCTGTAGTGGACCCCTCACTCGGTCGCTGTGTCGCATAACTCATCACCTTTCTAGGTCGGCAGTTGTATTCATAGTGAAATCGTCGTCTTGGATCTTACCCCTTTTTATACTGGAGCTCCGTGTATCTCTATAGTAATATGTTGAGGTCTGGAAGCCGCTGGTAAACAATCTCCCCACAAATATTTTAAAATATTACTTAGACAAACAATCGTCTTACCTTGTTCTTTTCCACGTGGTCCAAAATGTTGCCTAATAAGATTAAATACCGTTCATTTAATGTCTCTTTGTATTCCGTAGTCTGATACAAAGATGGATAACCGCTGGCGTCTTGTTTCAAATTCAGAAATTTCGTTGACGTAGCCAGACAAAATCCCTGTACTCGAGATGTCGTCCTTACGGTATTGTTCTGTGGTAGACGTGCCAAATGTCGTATACTTTTAACAAGCGAATTAACGATCCAAAACATGAAACAATTCGACACTCACCCACGTTCCTGATAAAGCGAGATCTTCATCCTCGTAGCCTGCACGTCCACTTCGCTCCAAGGGCAGTCGATAGGATCTAAAATCCTTTCGGAAAAATCGACAAGATTGTGTGGTCCCTGAAAGATTTTTTTCACGTCCTCCTGGAATCTTTCTACAATTGGAACAGTGAAAAAAAATTGGTTTTCGTGTACACTTCTAGCTTGCACTGTGAGCTCCGCAGAATTAGGGACATGAATGCCAATCTCTTGTATACATTCGAAGCCAAAAAAAAAGATAAACCTTGTTTCATTTTGTACTTGTGCTGGTCTTCCTTTTTGAAGTCCTCTTCAAGTTCATTCTCATATATTTGGATGTAGCACTGATGTTGAAAGTCCACAATTTGGTCACAAAATGGCATCGTGACATCCTTTCTTTCCTGAACAAACTTGTGCCTTTGAGTTTTTGGTTTGAATTAGATATTCACAACTGGAACAAAATTTCAACAATTCGCAAGCACTTTTATATTGTTCAAATTGTTTCATGCAATATTGTTCGTAAGAAGATGGACTGACAAAGATTCGCTTACATGTCCAGCAATGAATTCGTTCATTTCATTTAGTAATGCATGGCTTGGACGCTAAACAGCCGCAACATCTTTCTCCGCAGAGAATGTTTTGGTTCCAACTGGGAAATACTTGGTCACATTTCTCACAATAGTATCATGTGATGATGGGAAGATCATTCAAAATGGTCTCGATCGTGATACGCATGAATCTATTTTCCATCTGGGAAATCGGGTCCTCGAAACACGAGAGTACAGGGAAATACTTTATAGTACACTTCAACGTAGAGCAAGGAGCCAACTCGTCTCAGAGTTAATGCACATCAAGAATGCCACACACAGCTTCTTTAGATATGCCTGCTTGTTGCAAAATAAGTTCTGTTTATCTTCGTCGTTTGGCTCTGTCTGGTTGTCCAGTGCTCTCACATGCTCTTTTTTATCATGCGGTCTCATTTTTCTCGGCATACGTTCAACCTAAGACGATGGCACGGGGGAAGCACATCTGATCTTGTGATTTGTCAATTTGGACGATACTGAGTTTAATACAATGAATGTCGTCCACCTATAACACGTTTCTGCGTCCACTAACTCTGAGAGCTGAAACCTGGGTCATATGAAGAGTGTTTCTCCATGGGTCATGTTAAATCCGTCATAGGATTGTTGGATGTGTTGAATTTTGTCGATTAGTTTGGAAGGTATTAATTCTGCCAGATGTAATAAACTCTATCCAGACAAAAGAATTCAATCTGTCGTGATGGATGGAGAGACTCAAACGATCGTCCTCTTTAGCCTGTCATTTTCGTTGACTCTAACCATGAATCACACGAATCTGTAATGAAACCTGCTGCTTTCTCTGGTGGTACTGCAGACTTGAACTCTGTAAATTTTAAGGCGTAGTTATAAGCCGTGTCTCTACATTTTCTGGAAGTCGGTTTTTGCCTCTCTCGACTGTGATAATAATTTTCGGGAACTACTGAACGACGTTCTTTATTGGCGGATCCGGATTAATTTGATAGTATGAAAGACATTTAGGGCGTTGATTCAGGATCACTTATGTCATCTCCAAAATCACTGACATGCACTTCTGCTGACACTTCATTTAACGTATGATGCGACACCAAAAATGGTCGTCATCGCCTCTTGGCTCCTTCTTCTGGTTTCTTGTTCGCAAAGTGTGAATGTCTCATCTTGAATCCAAAATTTGATTTGACTAAGTTTTACAACAACTAGTTCGCTATATATATAGCGAAAGCATCTCACACTAATAGTATATAATTCAGAGTCATTCGAAAGTGTACTTCAAGTAAGACTACGGACTCCTCCACTCTAGATAAAATCAAGACACATACTATATACGTCAAGAGAAAGGACGTTGTACTCCAGAATGTCCACAACGTCAAAGCAAGGGAAAGACAGGAGAAAAGAGAGACAAACGTGAAAATACTTTCTATCGTTGTCAGGAAAAAGAACATTGGTATTCAGGGTGTCCCAAGTAAAAAGAGAACAATCAGGGTACGCTGGAGAAGGAGAGCTCGTTATAAGCAGAAGAAATACACAAAGGCAAGACAACTAGAAGGAGGAACCCAGTTCAGTGAAGAAATTCACAACAAGAAACAGACAGTCAAAGAAACGTAATTTGCAAAGTATCATGAAAATTGCATTGTGATTCGGATTCAAAGGAGAATATAGCAAAGAAAACGTACATGTGTTTTTGTCTTGATTTTTGATAATATGTATAGGTCATAATGAGACACTTAAACACGCTCATAAATGCATGCCATTGAATCGTGTTGAACGGGATTAAATCTTAATTTAGTTTGGAAATCAATGAGTGTTATCCCATTTCCAAGATATATAGGTGGCCCTGAAATGGACCAGTGGGTAATTGTTTGACAAGAAAAACTACTGATGGACATGCCATCATCAGTTTTAACTGTCTGAATCCCTTTCCACGAGCGAGTCTTACTCCTTCTGTTGCCGATGTTGTTGCTTTGGTAGTGGTAGTATTAACTGCTGCTGCTGTCATCTCAGTGGCGGTGAGAATGGATGTAGTGATGGACGGTTTATAAGTTTTAGCACGAGAAGGCCTCCTCCTCTTGGTTTAACTAAAGAAGTCTGATATATTTGTCCCATATACTTTAACTCCATCAACATTTCTTGTAGCACACAGAGAGTTTTATTTTGACTCCGTTCCTTCTGTCTATCACAATATAAAGTTATCGTCTTCTCGTATTCTTTCGTCCTCTTGCTCTTGTTGAATACATACTTCTCTTGCTTCTTTCTGTCGTTGCAAATAATTCTCCAATTCTTCCTTCTACCTCGTTCTGAAATCATCCACCAATGGTAACGATAGAAAAGGAGGTGCTACGGTTGCAGACAAACATTCTTGCAGAGACAATATGAAATCAATCAAAGCTAAATTAAATTCATCCTCTTACGGAAGAAAAATACCAGATACAGCTGCATTAGTCGTCGTGGTCATTGCACAATCACTCCGAGTACACGATGTACCCGCAGCAGGCACACTCCAATACGCTGTCTTAATTGTTTCAGCCATAGGTATGGTATTCAAACTGTGCGACTGTGGTAAAAAGTTGGAACACTAGTGCGCCTATATATCGAATGTGACGTAACGGGACCGCTCATTTCTGATTAGAAGAGACAAAACATGTTCCAACTGAATTTTGTAACGCGCGTTGTATTTGGTTGAACATTTCAATCCTTTTCGATCCGATCCCGTTGTTTTACCTATTCTCAAGACCAAGTCAGGTATACTATGTATGCCGCTGCTGAAACTTCTACGCTTGTTTGCAGCATCCTTTCCTACCCCGACTACCTAGTGTATGTAACCGCATCATGAGCCATCTGCAAGATTACGGACACTGATATCTGGAGAAAAAAAAATGTGTATTTACAAATGCAGGGGTGTCTGCAGAGCGTATTGGTGTATGGACCCTCCGTCAGACGAAGTTTGAAGAGAAAAACTGTGAAGCGGCTTGCTATGTGTTAACCCCCTTCTTTGATTAATAACAACAATGACCTTTTTCAGGGTCATCAAGATCTCTGGAAAGATATATGCTAATCCTTATTTGGCCAAAATTTTGTGTGTTATGTTTTGTGCATCTGTGCGTTTCACTCAGCATGTCGAGGTAGTTGACAACTAATAAAAATTCTCTCACGCCTTCTCTTGTAATAGTGTGTTTGTATGGAAGGGTGCCCTTCCTTGAAAGTGATAGTATGATTTTACACTTGTATGAAAGCGTGTGTCTATTTCATCCCATAGTACGGTTGTACACTTGCGTGAAAGTTTGTCTGTTTCATCACACTTCTTTTACATCGAACCAACCCCTTGTGAGATAGTATGTTTGTGTGCTTATGTGCGTGTGTATGTGCGCGTAACTTTGTATATCAACACTTCCTACCCTTTTTGTTGACTGGTAGTGGGGTGTCTGGATTGTAAGGGGATGTATGGATAGTAATCAAAAATCTGGTGCTGGACTGTATCTGTTGCATGTTTTGATAGGAATCGAAAAGCAGCTGCTGGATTGTATATGTGGTGAGTTTGGATAGTAATCGGGTGCCGGATTGTAAGGGTGTGTGTCTGGATTGTATATGGGTTGTGACTGGATTGTGGATACAAATTTTAACATTACCATTCCCGTTTGACCCTATTAAACTCTTGATCCCATTAATATCATTCCCATGTTAAACCTATGGACCATTTTAACATGACCCCCAAGTGTCTCCCGCAAGTTAACCTACGGATTATAAATAAATAAATAAATAAATAAATAAATAAATAAATAAATAAATCGTGGCCTGAACCAATTGCTCCTACATTTTTAAACTAAATAGGATTCTGAAATGTCAGTGATTTATTTTGCAATTTTTGACGATGCACTGTAATCTGCCTTGAGGTTATAAAATGAAAGTTACAAAGAAGTGCAAGATTAACACGTTCTCATAAAGATTGACAGGGTATCATCTTTTAACACTGGCCCTGGATGGCGCGGCTGTAATGTGCTCGCTTTGCATCTCCGTGGTTCAGGGCAGGATCGGTTCGAGTATCCGACGTGTGCATAGGTAAGTAGTCGCCATTCAAACCCAGTGGTTTACTTTGTCTACTGGTTTGCGTCACCTCCAAGATCACAAAACACCAACACATGATCAGTAGAGATGGCATCGTGTTAAACTGGCCCCCAAATTTGTACCAAGTCGATGCAGAAGCCAGAATAAGGACCGGCCATTTAATCTGGAATGAGAGGGTGCTGGGACCCTTTCTTCAACCAGGAAATTTATTTTCTTTTATATAGGGATGTATTTTCTTTCAGCTAATAGGATCGACAGAATTAAACTCTTTCTTCTACAAAATAAGGGCAAAAGTTTTGTTGAGCCATTAGAGAGATAAAAATAAAATTTACAAGTCCCAGGCCTCACTCCCCCATTTAAATGGTCGGTCCCTAACTGCATAAGCCCTGTTTATTATTGGATCATGATGAACATAAATGATAATAGCTAAGTAAATGAAACTACAAGAAAGAGTCTTTTTTATTTAGTATAAGTACTTGCCTACCTACCTACCTACCTAACTATCTAAACTGCCTATAAAAAAATTACAATATACAGACACCAGTAATCAAAAAGACAATCAACCAAACTGCATGGCTGACTGGCTAACTTAGTTACTGTCTGACTTGCAGAAAGACTGGGGTATACAATATATATAAAAGAAAATATATTCGCAATTTAGTCAAAAGTCAGTTTTGTATGGATACAAGGATTTAAAGATAATACAGATAGTATTAGGGTCTCTAGATACATAACGATGTACTTCAGTCTCGTGTCAGGCAAGATAACACGCATAAACAGTAAGACTACCATTCTTAAAATCTAGTCGATTTTCGGAAAATTGTACCACAATCATTGTTGTACAGATTACCCTACATCTAGGCTAGATTCGGATAAACAAATAAGAAAGTAGTGGTCTTTTTACTCATTCACGTGATCTCGCTCTTTTGTAATAACAATGTTCACTTTGAGTATATGAGACTTGCCAACAATGTCTTATTTGCCAATAAGAGTTCCCCTTTCAAAAAAATCCCATAAATATTTAGAATTAGTGAAATACTTTAGAAAACAAATTTCGAATTTCATTCAACGATAAATGCAACTTTCAAGATCTCAATTTGTTACTCCGGTAATAGATCATTAAAATACACGTGAAAGGATCCTAATTATATCATTAGTTCCTTATAACAGAGGAGTATGGCGGATTCATCTCGCAATATCTTGGCGTTAATAATTTATTTCGCTTCTCCTTGAAACAGTTTGGTAACTGTTTGACGGGTTCATTTTCCTTCAATCTTTGATATTCTTATCAAATAGCAATACGAGTGAATATTAAAACCAATTTATTACGAAATCGAATTTGCCACTGACACGGTCATGAAACAATTCTTCGTTGGGTCAGCTCAGTCTATCTATGTATCAATGAAACCATTTGCAGTCAAACCCGTGAAGAAGACAAACTAAATAAGTCCCAAAATGTTGTATTTTATGGATAAGTGTGATTAATACAAAGGTAAAGTGTATAAGTAAATTTAGGAAGTTCATAAATGTTGTCCTTTATGGACAGGTGTGGTTGATACAGGGGTAGACTGCATAAGTAAATTTAGGAGGTAAACAAATGTCCATGTTGGACAAGTCTGCTTGGTACAGAAGTTGAATGTATAAGTAAATGTAGTTGGTTCATAAATGTTGTCCTTTATGGACAGCTGTGCTTGATACCAGGGTAGAATGTATCAGTAAATGTGGGGGTTGACAAATGTTGTTCTTTGCCAACAGGCATACCTAATACAGGAATAAAATACATAAGTAAATTTAGGAGGTTCATACATGTTGTCTTTTATGGACAGGTGTACTTGAGAGAGGGTAACAGATATATTCTTTCTATCGTTTAAGATATAGACTTCAAAGTTTCAGATAATTGGTATCGGTTGTGGTGGACGCGGAATAATGATTGGGAGGGGTACAGGTTTGTAGAAGGGCGAAACTATCTTTGAAGAGCAAGATATATATTGCTCAATGAGAGAGAGAGAGAGAGAGAGAGAGAGAGAGAGAGAGAGAGAGAGGGAGAGGGGATATCATGGGTTGTCTAGTAGGATGGTTTGTATCTTTCTTTCCTAGGGAGACAAGGGTTCGAACTGCTCTGGTACATGCCTATATAGCTATGTTCATGTACTTTATATTTTATATGCATGTGCCGGCAAGTAAACACGCCTTACCTAAATCAATATTCATATCGAAAAATGAATCCATTTTCGGAAAATTGTTCTCAGTCACTTCTGAAGTGCTTGCTAGATTCGGAATAGATTCGGACAAACAAAATATGAAAGTAGCCAACGTTTAATCTACACACACGGACAGACCTGAACTCATATCTAACAATATTACATAGTCTGATTAAATAAAACTTTCCACCATGTTTGTTGTCAGTAGAGTTTTCACCTGCAAGCAATATGATTACGAGATAGATGTGAATTGTTACATTATAACATGACATTGTTACTAGATAAAAATTGGATTTTGCGAAATAGCATTATTACGAGATAGCATGTCGTTTTCACGAGGTAATCTTGTTTTGTTACGAGATAACATTACATTATTAAGAGATAGCATGAAAAATTATTTCTGATACTGATGAATGGCATTTAGTTTGATTCATGGATACAATGGACATATACACATCGATAAGTTTCTTTTTTAGATTAAAATCTTTCACAAGAATATGTTTAAACTCTTATCCTTTAATGATAAAATGATAATAAACAAACGCACATTACAGAGAAAGTTGAACAATCTGTAATTGTGAAGGAATAAACAAAAAAAAAACAACAACAAAAAACATATTTCATGAGATAAGTCTGGATGTTTGAATGGATATATTTCATTGAGGAATTTTTTTTAAACCCTGAAAGTGTCAGAGATGTGTTTAAAGAGTTGATCCTGACTGGGTGTCATTGCGGAAAAGCCGCTTTTACAGCGCCGCGCTTATTTCAGTGACGGCCCATATACACGTGGCAAATAGATTCATAGGAAAGTAGATCTAAGCACTTACAAGCACCCATTTACAGCTTGCATCACTGAAGATCAGAAAATTCATGACTAGAATTAGGAGTGTAGCACTTGCAAGCAGCCATTTACAATAATGCAGAAGGAAAGTAGCACTTGCAATCTGCCACGTACAATCTGCATCAATGAAGAATACAATATACATAGATAGAATTATGAAAGTGGTACTTGCGAGCAGCCATTTACAATAATGCATCAAGGAAGATTAGAAAATAAATACATAGAATTATGGCGGTAATACCCCTCCATAAACATAACTGGTCATTTCTAATAGTTTTAATTTATGTCAAGTTGCCAGTTTACAGAGAATGTTCTTTGATGGAAAATTCAACAATTTATGTCTTAGAGAACTGATACATATTGATAAAATACAACAAGCACTTTTAGTATTAGGTCTAATTAATGTTAAGATACATCGGTGATATATAAATATATTCGGTGAAAATACACACACAACAATACACACACAAGTAGTTTTCGTGTACACTGGATTAGGATTCTCTCTCTCTCTCTCTCTCTCATCTGTAATTTTTGGCAATATAGCATCCTTTGTAAAGCCTTAAGTCATATACGAAGTTAAGATACAGGAACAGTAGAGCACTTATATAACACGAACAGTACTGAACTTTGCCAACTTGGGTCTACCAACATACGTAGCAGATCAGTGGCGTAGCTTGGGGAGGGCGGGGGGGGGGGACATTTGTCCCCAGGCGCCATGTGCCAGGGGCGCCAAAATGAGGAAAATACAACTATTCGTTATCTCAGATGCACTTTAGGGGGCGCCAAGTTTGTTTTGTCCCCGGGTGCTAAGTAAGGGGCGCCAAGTTTATGTTTTGTCCACGGGCACTAAGTACCCTCGCTACGCCACTGCAGCAGATTAAGTAAAATTACAAATTATTAATGGTATTGGTATAGCGGATAGACATGATGTTGGTATAACGGATAGACATGATGTTGGTATAACGGATAGACATGGGAAAGATAGGGATATATTCTGATCAATAATTTGGCCATGCAAGACAAATATAGATGAAACGGCAGTCGACACAACTATTAAAAGTTTACATGAGAACATAACGATTTCAAAACCAATTATATATATATAATTGGACATACAAGAATCAACATTTAGCACTTAAAGGTGAAAAAACGCTGTGAGACTAGTTACACATTCAAGTATCAACATTTAACACCAAATGAATGATAACATGATATGGGATTAGTTTGCACATACAAGAATAAACATTTGACACAAAATGGATGAATAAAGCGGTGGGACTAGTGGCACATATAAGAATCAACATTTAACACCAAATGGCTGATACAAGAGCTTAACATATATCCAAATTAAACAGCGAATTAATGATATTTATCCAGTGTAACTATTATGCTGATTACATAGATTGAATTTTGTCCATACATCGATGAACACCAGTTAATTTAATCAGCAATGTCTGTGAGCTCCCTCTCTGCTTTGAATGATTTGAAAATTATTAATAAACACAGACATTTTATCTTCATGTGGGGAGCATGGGGGCCTGCATATAGATGCAAAGGGGGTGCACTTGCCCCACCCCCTGATGTCGCCTCTAAATATGTTTTGGTCTACATGCGTAAAACATTATGGCTGACCACTACATGTTCGCCCCCCAGTGCCGTATTAAACCCCGTGGAGGCCCCTAGGCAGTCGAAATCACGGGGCCCCCCTCGCAAATTATCTCCTAATACTTTCAAGATCAAATCAATTCAATATTATTTTGATCCGTTGTCGCGGAGCCCCTAAAAGGCGTGGGGCCCATAGGCCGGTGCCTACTCTGCCTACTGGATAATCCGGCACTATTGCCCCCACCCACTCCGAAAATATTTCTGCGGGCTCCCCTTGTGGGGAGGAATCTGGTTACACTACCAACGTAGATAAATGTCATGATTCGCAGAACTGCGTAGCCTATTTGACAAGGGGATGATAGATATCATCACTTAAGACTTTTTGGTGCCACAGAAAACAAAGTATATTCAAGCCGAAGAAAATATACACAGATGGAAGACTTGATATAAAATCTTCACATAGAAGGTTATATGTTCACCAATATTATTGCTAGTACATGGGACACTGAATGAAATATTTTTTAGTCATATTTAAAGGGTCTTCAAACAAAAGTCATGTCTCCCCAAGTCAAATATTTAACAATGTCGTTAAGGTTCTCTATTAACCAAAGATTTCTATGCAATTAAATGATATTCATTGAGAAAATATTTTGCGATAATGATCTCTCTCTCTCTCTCTCTCTCTCTCTCTCTCTCTCTCTCTCTCGTACTAGAATGACTTTGTGTGTAGATATCTTGTTACAGAAACTGGTGGCGATCACTGTTTAGATTACAAGTAGTGTTTAATCTGTTTGACAGGGTGATGATAACAGAGCCTAAGATTGATTACTCAGTTTAAGTTGACCAAATTACTTTTGTCAACAGACTGCTTGGCCCCTTCGCGCGCCTGCGAAAGTTCCGTTTTTGCTTCTTATTATAAAGAAGTTTGCACATCATATAAGGACGAAAGCACCGCATATAAAGAAGTTTGCACATCGTATAAGGACCCAAGCACCGCATATAAAGAAGTTTGCACATCATAGAAGGACAAAAGCACCGCATATAAAGAAGTTTGCACATCGTATAAGGACCCAAGCACCGCATATAAAGAAGTTTGCACATCACAGAAGGACAAAAGCACCGCATATAAAGAAGTTTGCACATCATGTAAGAACGAAAGTACCGCATATAAAGAAGTTTGCACATCATATAAGGACGAAAGCACATCTTACAAAGAGGTTTCCACATCATATAATAGAAGTTATCATCTTAAGACAGCGCTGGCGTTCCATAGATTCAAATTAAAACCATGCGGATTATTTATTGCTGGATGTGTCTGTGGATTTTTGCGAATTAGTTACAGAGTGGCGGCGGATGAATGACGTGTAGTATTGCCTAACATAAAAGCGGTTAAATGTCAAACAGTTTGCCCTCGAATAAGGGGAACTGATATGGCCGTGGAAAAATTTAGCCATAAAGAAAATGCAAAAGTTCTAAAGTGAAGAAATCTGTTCCATTGTACTGGTGATAAGAGTATTGTATGAGCATGTGGAGACAACAGGGCCACATTCATGCGTACAGTTATGGTGTTTTCCTCAGGTTTTGATTTAATCTTGTGCAAATTAAAGCCATTTCTCAGCATATCACAGGCTATACATGGCGATCAGTATGTTTAGTGAAGGAAGAATCCGGGAAGAACCACCGACCCACAGGAAGCTACTGTCAAGCGTTCTCTCATGCCAAAGCTGGTCCATCTTTGAGTCGAACACTGAGAGTAGTGCCTACATTTCATGTCTTGCTATTCTCACAACTGGCGGGGGGGGGGGAGGGGACTGCTTAAAACGGCTGTTTAATTAGCAGGTGGGCCAAAAGCACCATGGCTACCCTAGCGACGGCGCAAGGCACAATACTTCAATTACCTGGTACTAAACAGACTACTTGTGTTGCTGTGCTGTGAAACACTAAATCAACAACAATTTAAGGGAACAAAATAAGTACGAGGGTGAATTTTTACTAATCATGTTATATAAATTTCTCGATAGACAGGATTTGAAGTAAGATTAGATAGTGCATAACTAGAACATTAAATACTGTCCAAGTCAAACTTTTATCTGCAGGTTGTAACATATCGCATACAGTAACCTATTAACATTTCGCGTCGAAAAATTTTTATAAATACAACTGGTTGTATTTTACCTTGACCCATATTGTTATCACGTATGGACGTAGTCCGATAAATCAGCCCTTCACACGTGATGATACTGATTTTCGGGAGAAGGGCTGATATCACCTATTCATTAAAAGATGCAATTATCTGCATTCAAATTTGCCTGCACACATCGGTGTACATTTTATACCCTTACCAGTATTTCTCGTGGCTATGCAGCTACCGTCGGCTAAAGGGTTCTTTTGGTGACATGTACAAAACATTTCCGGAGCAAATCATATGTTTGGTGACTTGTAAATCCACCTGCAATAGCACAACCATCTGTCCTGTGGCCATTTTGAATTTCGCGGTTGATATGGCTGTTACCAATTACCGGTATGTGTTTAAAGTGTACGCAGGTTTGTTCCGGAAAGATTTGCATGCAACAAAATTGCACTTTTTAATGAACAGGTTACATCAGACCTATATATCGTCCATCAGTATCAACATAGATTTGGGGACTTGATTTATCGGACTAGCATGGACGATGAGACGTATAATATAAAAGTTTCTTTTTTGGTCATGCTAAATAAGATGCCAGAAAGTAATGTAGTTTTCCAAAGGAAAAATATGACGTAACTCATTACATGTGTAAATCCATGTTAAAATATATCCCTTGTGCATGTATCACACACTAAGACGTTGTAAAATTGACCATAATGGGTATGCTTGTACGGAATAGAATTCTTATGAATCCTATTCGACATTTGTCTTTTTCTTTGAGGGTATTGTCTTTCCACAGTGAGTAAAAGAATCCCTTGCTTATACTTGTATACTTTGCTCTGGGAATTTAATTTTTGCTTCACAAATTGGTCAAATACTTGTGATGACTGTCGCAAAAGTTGAGACATAACAATCAAAATGCATGTCAAACTGGCTTCAACCTATGTTAAAAAAAATTAAAACAGACTTGGAAAGCCAAAAGAAAGAGAAGGAAAAGAAAGTATGAACTCGTGAAATGGGAGGAATATGATGAATCGTTAAACTGTTGGGAACCAACAGCAAACATTATTCTGTTAACATAAATGGTAGAACATAGATAGGGACATCAAATAGAAAAATTAAAACACAAAATTCGACAATATGAAGTTGATTCAAACTACGTTTCACATACGGCCCAGAATAAATACAACGTAAAAGATTACAAGCTGGTCTACAGGAATTCGAACAGGAAAATGAAAATTGTATTGGCGTTGATACTATCACCGGGGTTGAGACACAGTTTTTTTGAGACACAGTTGTTTTAGTTCTCGTTATCGTTGTAATTGTTCTCGTTGTTGTTTTAGTTCTCGTTGTTGTTGTAATTGTTCTCGTTGTTTGTTCTTCTTCCTCCTCAGTTGTTATTGGACTAGTTTTTGTTTGTTCTACTTGTTGTTTAAATTTAGTAAAATTATTGTCGTCTTTTTTATAAGCCCAATATTATTAGCAATACGATACACATCTGAAATCCAATTGTCACGTCGCAATTTTTAACATGTTCGGGTTTTACATATCTCTCTATTTGATCATATCCATGTTTTGCAATATTTATTGTTTGGTTTGGATCCTTGATAGCGTCAATACCTTCAAGGGTAAATTTGTCCGTGAGATTAGTTATAAGTTTTGACGGCTGCGATGGTTTTGGTTGTTGTTGTTGCTGTTGTCGTTGTTGTTGTCGTTGTTGTCGTCGTATCTCATTAAGGTAGTAATGTACTCCATCCCTAAATGTTATCCATATTGCGTCATTACTTCGGACCTGATCACCATCGAAGCGTATGCGAAATATCCATGTGTACCAGTCCTCACGACTTACAGATTGTTTGACGTAATTGGGTTTTAAAAGGCTACGTCGGTTTTCAAAGCTTGCCACGGCAAGCGAAGACAATTCATCTTAATCTCGAGGTTTTGTTTTTAATAAGTTTAACAGCACTTTCGGTAAATCTATCAATCGTTTTAATTTTTTAAATTTTTTCTAGCGCTCGTTCTATTTGTTCTTGTTTTGGTATACGTTCCTCTGTTGCAGCACTAGTTGCGTCAACATCTTCTCGGGTTGGTTGAGCAGCAGCTATTTCAGCCGGAAGTTCTCGTAGAATCTTTTTTGTTTTCTTAGTTCGCTCTGCTATTGTCCCAGTTGCTTTAGCGGTTTGCTCTAGCGTGGGAAGAAGACCTTTAGTAGCCTCTGTAACCGGTTTAAATAACTGTTCTGCACCTTCTACAAATTCCACCGGAGACTTCTGACGCTCTTGTAGTTTCTGCTTGACAGAATCTCGGAGTGGTAGATATTTTTGAATTGCTTCTAGTCGCTCTCTGGCCAGTCTAGCTGTGTAAGATTCTTGATGCATTAGTAGTAAAGAGAAATTGATGATCCTTTATCAGAGACCCCCGGCCCTCCCAAAACGTTATAAGTTAACATTTTTGTCAGCAGCCTTTGTTAGCTCAAAATAATAACACATTTTCTGACAAAGATGTTAACGTACTACGCTTTGGGGCCGAGGGTCTCTGATAAAGGATGCATCAATTCTCTCTACTACTAAGTACTTATTGGTTAAAAATGTTATATTAAACAAATAAAATATATATATAATGTCATTCTGTCATTCAGTACGACATGTTGGATTCGATCTAACAAACAGATTTTGTAAAAGATTTAATTCAATCAAAGCAGCGTCAGGTTATACTGGAATAAAACCTAAAATAATAAGCGATTGCATTAAAAATGTGAGCTATCATATATCGCCGAAATATGGGTCGGTTTGGTTATTCGCGGTTGAAAGCGATATGAGAATAGCGGGTTGGGCAGATGATGTGATGACATTTATTGACAATATGGTTGATATATTATTTGATAACGATATTACTAAGCAAAAATATACAGCGCGGGGTGACATTCGGTCTACCATTCCATAGTTATATCAGATAAACCTAATGAGGTTCCGAATCTTTGTTTAGACATTTACCCCCAAGAGAATTCCTAAATATCCGTAACCGAAACTCTAGGAACTCAGAGGGTTGTTTATACACGTGTAGGTCTTATTTTAGTGACCAATCAGATTCTGTTTATTGCCTTACAAGAATTCCTAGATATCCGTAACCGAAACTCTAAGAACTCAAAGGCTAATTGGTCTTTGTGACCTGGAATCTCATTAGGTTTATTTTTAGTTTTGCGATTGTGTCTTTTGGAATGGCCCTTGTGTGGGGTACCCCTTTAGTGAAGTCACAAGGTCACGACCTCATATCACCTCCCGCTGTATATTTTTGATGTGATGATATGATGATGATGATGATGATGAAATGCCGTCTTCACGCCAGCACACCAACCCATAACGATCAACCAATGGGTGATCCACCACGTGTTGACGTAGTGGATTGGTGTACTCTGAAGACGGG
>JAECUM010031646.1:0-30845 GCA_016617855.1 Megalonaias nervosa
GAGATATATAGCAATAATCCAATCATCAAGTTCAAATTCTTCAACGTACTCAGGTCTTAAATATTTATCTCGTTCTTCGCAATTTGATGCAGTAAGTATTGTCCGGGATGGTTTTTGAATATCGTCAATACTCTTGGGTTTAAAATATTCATTTACTGATCTTTCTGGTTGTGGTTGTTGTTGTAGTTCCTGAAAAGCCAACGTCATTTTTTTTATAGCTGTATCGTAAGCAACATATCTCCGGTCGTTAATTCGAGCTTGATCAACATTTAAACGTAAACGAAAAATCCATTTGTACCATTTCTCGCGACCTATAATATCATTAGCATACTCGGGTTTTAGAATTTTTTTCGTTCATCATAAGATAAAAAAGCAGTTTCAGCTAATTTATCTATATTAAACTTTGCGATGTTGTCAATGAAAACCTCATTAAATTTATCAGATAATTTAACCCCAGCTTGGGCTTCTTCTAATTCTTGGACAATTTCTTCGGGTGCTAAAACTTGCTGAACGACAGTTATTTCAGCGGGAAGTTCTCGTAGAATCTTTTTTTTGTCATTTTAGTTCGCTCTGCTATTTTTTCAGTTTGTTTCGCTGTTGTTTTTTTTTAACACAGAAAGAATACCTTCAGTAGTTTTCGTGATAGGTTAAATAACTGTTCTGCGGATTCTGTAAATTGTTCTTGTGTTTGTTGACGCTCTTGTAATTTTTGCTTAACACTATTATGAAGCGGAAGATATTTCTGCATCGCTTCTAGTCGCTCTCGAGCTAATCTTGCTGAGTGAGCTTCACCGATCATTATTGATATAATTATAAACAATCTTTTTAAATCGACAGCAGCAGGGGGGTGCGACCACATATGTGTAAACGACTCAGCCTCATATTTTGACAAATAAACTTCAGTTTGACTTTATCGACCTTATTTTTTTTTTCATTTTTTTTTTGTAGGAACCTTTATTTTCACGCGCCGCCTTGGCCTGTTCACCCTCCCTGCTGTTTAAACAATAAGTAAAACAATTCTTTTCAATACTGATGCAATCATCAATTTAATGAGATGCATACAACGTCCTACTGATGCACTGTCAGTCTTTTTCTTGGTTCATCGATCTCAATAATAAAAATAGAGTTGTATTCCTCACGTGCCAAATGAGTGAACAGATTCCAAATAAATACAGTTTTGATCAGTATTATGGTTCATATGGTATGGTCTGGAACATTCAGAAATTGACTGATATTGAATTTTCATTATTATTGTTTATCCATCTTCAGGTAAAGAAAGTCACAACTAGACTGATAATAACAAATAATTACCAAACTTACCCAGAGATCATTTCATTTTGGTTTTAAAATCCAAGATGGTTGACAGACTGATAATTACGCTTAGCGTGTGTAACATTTGGTATAATCGAATAGTCAACCCCATTCCCTATAATGATGTCAGTCATAGTTTTCTCTGACTTATCCTACGCCATTCTTGATATGTGGATATTATGTTGTTGTGTAGGGTCAAAGTCATTTGCCTATCGAAAAGTTGGAATCTGCGGACACTGTCTAGTGTCGTCATAGGGTACACGCTTACTAGCAGGCCTAGCAAATATGAACGACCTTGACATTGGGCATATCTGTCTGTAAAGGAGGATAAATTATTTTCTCAAAAAGTGCGAGTAGAACATTCATTATGTCTTTAATCTGCTGAGAGGCGAAAGGAAACTACAGAGTTGATGAAATTTGTCCTGGAACTCGCCATTTGCATTGCTAGTCACATTGCTAGCAAATCTCGCAACCTAAATGTCAGTAACATCAGAAGTCCAATAGTCACGTGATATCAACCACAATCCATTTCCAATGTTGTTGGAGAACAACTCGAAAATATAAATAGGCGCGTGAAAAGTGGGAAATTTTATGCTGAAAGGTGAAAGTTTAAGATCGATCTGTGTGTTAAAAGAATAAAACAAAGTCAGAATATTTCAGAGTGGTTATGGATCCAAGTGAGTTTTCAGTAAGATATGGTTTACAAATTATTATAAAGTAACGAAAGATGCAAATGTTCAAACAAATTGTTCCATTTTAAGAACATTTGCAAGAGATGAGTCCTACCAGATGCAAACGGAATGTACCAGAATAAAAAAATGGTAAATTAATTTAGCAACCAAAATATAAAGATTATTTAGCCATGACAAATTTAAGATACCAACATTTAATACTTTAGTCGTCTCGCAATTTGTAAATTGACATACATTAAATCACGTAGATTTTTCATATATATTTTACTGAGTGCATTTTTCAGTCCAAATTAATAGACAGATCAGTTATTAAACTCTTTCGCCTGCTGCCATTTTATTAAATAAGACATCCATTCTTTCGTCTCACTATTTATTGGGTGCGTTTATTATTATTTTATGTATTGATATGATTCCGTTTAATTTATTTTAATTTCTTTACCAAATTATGCATTAATATGTTTTATTATTCTTTTATAGTACACATTCATCTTTTAACTAGTTTTTCCAGAAAACAATAAACACGATATTACATTGTAGTGAAAAATGAGGGCTTACTTCACAATTTTAGTTTATTTCTGATGAAACCCCGGGCAGGCAGGGTAGATTACTTGTATGGTTTTCAGAGAAATTTGTCAGGCTGTGCTATATTACACTGTTGCATCCATCAGAAAGGGATCTAAATATTGTCCTGACATCATTTCAGCCACATCAAAATTGTCTTTACCAAGACGATGTGACAAACATTGTGGATAACCTGATGTCGAATAGGTCACAAGGCCAGTTGAAGCCGTCTCAGTTTTATTATATTTGGTGTTTTCATTTTCGATATAAATGGGAAATCGAACACATACACATTAGCCATCCCATGTAAATTTTGGGAAGGGGTGTTTGTTGGTCTCTGTGAACGATTTTGTTTATTTTCTTTTTGTTTTCGCTTAACAGAAAAGCCAGACGTTGCTCCAATTTATTGCAAAGCCAATCAAGAGAATCAATGTCATGTCCTTTAGAGCGATTACTTTCTTGAAATTAAAATTATATTGTTTGAATATCTTTAAATTCAATCATAAATTAAGATTTATTTCCTGTATAATTGCAATAATTGTTGATCACACACACACACACACACACACATATATATATATATATATATATATATATATATATATATATATATATATATACGATCAATTTATGTCCGTCTTTTAAAGCTGATCTTGTTTTTTAAAGAAATATTATCTCTGATAAGCTCGCGCATTACCTATTTGACTCCTTGCAATCTCAGTAAAGCAATGAAGACAGACTGAAGTTACGGAAAACCTATATATACTTACCCTTTCAAAGAATGGTTATCATTCAAGAAGCCAAATATGAAGCTAACGCATTATGTCACATTAGAAAAATATTTTAAGTTCAAATGTATATTTAAATCATGTATATCAATTTTTATAATAATAGGTTTTGTAAGAATAATACAGTTAACATTTTTAATGTTATAATCCTCTGAATGGGTTTTGTATTCTTACGTTGAGCCATGTATAATGCTGACTTTTCTATTCATAAATTTTCAAGGTCGGTGTACTGAAGAAGTAAGAAAAACATTACGTGGTCCAATAAGGTGACGAGTGACACGAATGGAGGTCAAACGCGCGGAATGCGGCCCTTGACCGATTTCTTGATTAACCAATTTGAGTCAGCCGATTTGTTCACATTTTTAAAAAACAGGATTATTCATTGAAACCTATTATATGCGGTCTGAGAATTACGCATTATCTTTCTTTATAGCAGAAAATAGAAGACTATTTGGATGTTTTGAATTTCCCATGAATTTGCTTAAAGACGTTTGGATTTAAGACATTGTCACTTCTGCACTGTTGACACATCCGTAGCCTATATTAAAATTATTATTTGAAATACCTTTGGAGCGTATTAGGATTATATCAGATCCATTGGAATTGATATAACGTTTTAGGAAATAAAAATCATACCATACGGTAGGTTATTTTGTTTCTTTCACTTTTAGGGAAATAATTCATTATTTTGAATTTTACAGAAGGGGTTGTTTTTTTGTTTTTACTTCTTTGTTGCGTTGCTAAACCCCTATAGTTTTAACAAATTAATGACTTTCGAAGGAAAACATTCAAGCTAATACACTTTTAGCTTTCACTTTTCTCTGTAAATTTAAGAACCAATAGTTTTTATACACAGAATTACGTACATTTCTCTGTATGCTCATTTGCACGTAGGTCACCTGTGCTGGATGCATGCATACATACATCCATCCATCCACCCATCCATCCATCCATCCATACACACACATACACACGCACGCACTCACGCACGCACGCACGCACACACACACGCATACATACATACATACATGCATACATACATACATACATACATTCATGCATACATACATACATACATACATACATACATACATACATACATACATACATAAATTTTTGCGATTTATGGTCTTAAAATAGGTTATAGAAAAGAGTGAGAAGCAACAGCCTTCGCAAAATAGAACAAAGAATTTATTTCCCTAGAATACAAAGTGAAAATAATAAAGAACGGTATTGCCAATTCAATCCCAAAATACTCCTCGAAATACAGACAGAAGTCCTAATAATAAAAGTTCTGAATAAACGTTAATGCAAATCTAAATTAAATCCAATGATAAAAGTTTTGATGCGGCTGTGATGGCTCGTAAAGTTTTAGTGTACCAACAGTCTTTTGTTTGATCACAATATTACAATCCTAGAATATATCCCGATTTGAAACTGTATTGTAAATTCAAGTCTGTTTCGAAGAATGTTATCAGAACAGTTTTGTATTTCCAGAGAAGAAATACTTTGAATAAATAATATCCAGCCCAAGAGAAATAATGAACACAACATGTGATGCTGCTTCTAGACCTTATATCACCAATGAGTTTTATAGTAAGCAAGATTATATCTTAAACAAGGACGTAAACAGATATCCCACATGAGGTTCAAAAGTACATTGTTTTAGAAGGATCTTAGTTTTAGAAAGTCCGTTAACAAAATCACAATAAAGCATGTGACAATCACCACCAAGGTCTAGCTAAAATATGTTACAATGCCCTTGACTCAGTTTAAGATAATGATCCTAACTCTGGGGGAAAAAAATATTGCTTACCAAAGCTGTCACCACTCTGGGGCAAGCTCAGCTACTATATACATTATTTCATTGCTCACACCATCTAATGAAATGAAAAAAAGACAACTAACAAACAATGCAATTTAAACATACATACATACATACATACATACATACATACATACATACACACACACACACACACACACATACATACATACATACATACATACATACATACATGCATACATACATACAGACATATATTATTGCAGTCGCATCAGTTGATAAATGTAGGAAAGATTTCCCTACACAGAATCACATAAAAAAAATCTTTATATTTTTTCTGAAGAGAAACAATTCCTTTTTTGATTAGATTTAAAAACAAGAAAGCTGGGAAACTCAAAATCTGCCAAGAAATACATTGTGGCCGTGTTGTACAGCACTTTCACTGCGGCGAGTTAGTAATAAATTTAAACCTATAGGCAAATGGACATAGGGATTGGGAGGAAGGGGTTCAAAGACTAACATTTTAACAATTGGATTCACAGCCCTACAATGTAAGACGCCGACCTTGATAGTTACGATGGGAGAGGAGTACAAATATTTAATCCGCTACTCCCCCATTGTAAATATCATGGACGTTGTCTTTCACTGTTTGACTATTGGACTCCCATCACTGTAACCTTTTACCGGTAGTCTTAATTTCGTTTGTAAGTAGCCTTGTAGGTGGCCTAACTTGAAAATGAGCAAGAAAATATATTTAAAGAAGCGAACATTGGTTACTCACGTCTGTACAATAAAGAACTGTCCACGTCACACTGAACTCACTAGTACACCAAATCCAAGAGTCATTCGTATGTCAAACAAAACAATACATCCTTTGCTATTAATATTGAACTTCTACTCAGATTACATATGTCAATTTAGATAAAAGATTAAGTCCATGCAGTGGAATGTTCAACACCATAGATCGCCTATCATTGGTAGAATTATTTGTTTGTTGTTGATATAGCTATTACATTGCAGATGAAGAATACCCTGTTCTATAAATAGCAATGAAGCAGACCCCTCAGCAAGAATTTATACGCTTGAACAATACTATAAAGCTGATAGGAAATATCTTTAAGAAAACAAAATAACAATAAAACATAAAGAAATTATCATGAATTGCAATTATAAGAGTTTAAAGTTACCGACTCACATTGCTTACATAATGCCCTTCGGGCGTTATTTAATGTGTGATTCGGCAACTAACAGTTCATACCAAGATATGCTCAGTAAAACCAACATTAAACTCTTAAATATATTCTTCTGTTAGTAACGCCATCATCTTCGTGGTCGTCGTCGTCTGATGGTAATGGAATGCTTGCAATGCTATTGAAGACTAATTTTCCTTTTTCATATGAGTAAAATTTGTACTTGTTCAATACAACGTATTTTTTCTTTGGCATTGACGTGTGATAGACAAGTGATAAAACAGGCAAATAAAAAGGTAGATTTCGCTCGGTTTAACGTTTATTTATATATGTTTACTATTTACTTCGAGTATTGTATGGTGAAAAGACCTCGAAAAAGACGTTTCACCTTTAGCGTCAGTCCCATGTTTAACGTTAAACTAACCTTGAAATATGACAACATCGGTTCCTAGCTGCTTGAAAAGTTCAGCAGAACATCATTTTCGTTAGTTGTTTCTTCATTCTTTGCAGGAAGAAAAGACCAACCTTTTGTTCAGCCATAAACGAAATAAAAATTCCAGCAACATCATAATTTATAGACGTATTAAAAATGAATTTGTTCGGTTTTATGTGGGTAACATTCTTCTTTGCTTTGCACGAGTTCACAAAAGCTACGCAAAAATCATTTCAAAACATGGAGAAGTCTCTCTGATCATCAAGGGGTATATAAGATCATTCATATCATCTAAGAAGACTAGACCTTAACAGATTGCAGTGAAAACTTAGATATTAATGTAGTTGTTACGATCACAATGTATCGTGTTGCCGTCATAATACTTTAAACAAGAGACTCAGGTGTGTTGATTGTCTGGGAAAAACAAATTGTTATCCACTACATATTTTGTGAGTTAATCATTCTTGCGGAACCTTTCAGAGAAGCAGCCTACATAATCGTTTAATCTATATTCACTACTGTTTCTCAAAGAAATCGCATTCTGATGTGTACGTGTAAAAAATAGTACATGTTTAGCAAAAAATATCACTTAAAGGCATTAAAGACTGAAATCAGTACGGTTACTTAAATGCCCTTATCTCATACCGATTTACAATTCGCAGTGCTGAATGTCATATGGGTAACTGGAGAAATTATATATTAGTCTTAAGGACAAATTCAAGTATGTATAAACTAATCGTCCGAAGTTGTCTGCTGTTTGAAAACTTTCAAGACAACTTAATACAAAAATGCAGCAAAGGAGAACGTCAGTGAAATTATATGTATCAAGAATGTTTTTCAGTCAGAAATCGCCAGAATACTACATGTAAATATATTTATAGTATGAAGCATTTCTAGGAGCAAGGACATACTGGGAATTTGAGAACCTGGGGAAGGACTAACGGTAATGAATCAATGAGTGGAACGTACTCTTTAGCGGATTGTTATGGATAGATGTATTAACAATGAGACGTACATCCAGTTCCCGGATTCTCATTTACGGCCATTGATTTCAAATATATTTGGAAATTGACCATTTAAATTCCACGACGATAATGTTCCTTCGCATAATTCTGCACCGTGAATTTCATGGAAATCTTCAAATTTATTAACTTGTTTGAACCGACTGTTACGTGTAGGCTCGTACAAAAGTAACAAAAGAAAAGAGTGAATCCAACAAGTTTTGTAAATTTTAACAAAATAATTTATTTCCCTAGAAAACAATGTAAAAATAGGGAATAGGACTTACAGTTTTGTGAATATAATCCAAAATTTAATCCTAGAATTGTAAAATATAAGTCCTATCACTAAACAGTTCAAATTGAATCCAGGTTCGAATCTCGATGAAATTCCAATATGGAAGGCGATGACGTCAGATGAGGCCGTTGTACAAATGGCAACAATTCCTCGTTGAAACACAATTTATAATGTTCTGTTTAGAATTCCAGAATAAATTTCCACTTAACGTCTTTGTCCCAGAATTTTCATAAAGAAAACCACTTGTTTTGTTTTCTATAGAATATGAATTATTAAATCCCAAAAGATAGACGAACTTCAGAATAAACTGGCAGCAACAATAAAAACCTCTTAAGCCCTCAAGGTTTAAAATACAACTGATCAATCTACTAGCAAAATGGCTGTTTTAAGCCTCGAGTTTAGATCACATGGTGGCGCACGTGACAGGCTGCGTGATTTACTAATTTGAACAGAGCAATTAAAAAAAATGCCATTTAGCAGGTAGCTAGAATAGCCCTATCTAATAATCAAATTCTCATGCTGGAAATTTATAAAAAAGAAAGGCTGTTTACAGTTTAGCTAACACGTGGGCCGAAAATGACATTGGTAATAGCCAATCGCTTTCACTCGATGTTTACGAAATCTATGAGCTAAAAATAGTGCTGAAGTAACCGTTATAATCTAATCGGGTCAAGTTAATTTTCCGAAAAGAGATTCAAATCCAATGAAAATTATCATTACAATAAAATATAATGAAACAAAATTAAAATAAAAAAGAGTTTTAAAACTAACATACAAGTAATTAAATTACATATACGTAACACGACCCAATCATTCACCAGATATACATATTAATGAGCATCAGTCTTTGGTGGAGAGTACAAAGCATGTGGAATAGATATGACCTCACCGAAGCAGTGCACGATAAATGGCGATGCGTGACATCGCTCTATATTATAATGATAATGTACCTCAATTTCAAGGAGAATTTGTCATTTAATTCATGCTGAAAGACATATTAGTGAATCATAATTTCAAAAAAGTACTTTGTATCCCCTAATGTTATTACAACTTTAGTTTCTGCATACACATTTCTTAGCAAGACGTTTTTGACGTTTTGTGATTATATATTAGGACGACACTATCACTCATTCATGGTTGTGGTGGCAATGATGGTACTTATCAAGATTAAGAGAGGCAACTAAAGGCAATCTAACTTTTGATGGAAAATTTGACATTACTAAACGCAATATAAATAATTGATTATAATTTATTTATTGCACTTCACTTTCTTTTTAGAAAAAAGGGGTCTAAAATCCCAATGATTCTTGCCACTTTTTACAAAATGAGCACCATATACCCTAAACAACACTATATTTACTTCAATATAATAATAATAACTAGCACAGTATTACCTTGATGCATCTATAATTATAACGACAGCCATAACAACTACATATTTCTATACAGTGCAGAGTTCTGTTTGAAATATGAGCTTCAAAGTTTAAAATTCCGTACCATTAAGTTGTACAATTATGTTGACATGAACCAACCCCACCAAAACTCCCTCTTATTTTGCAAAAGAAGGACTGCACAGTCCTCCTACTGCTAAAACTGCCACAATAATATTTCAAAAAGAACTTAGAATTATCGTTAAAAGCTAATCTGGGTTATTTTGTCTTCCCCGTCATGTCTCTCAGATATCTTTCCCCCTTACAGGTTTATGAATTTTCAAAGATTTCTTTGTTATGATTTTCATACTTATTTTTCTAATATTTTCCAGAGTATTTTGCTTGAAAATTTTGTAGTTTAAGGATAAACTGTTAGCAATATGATTACAAATATATTTCAAAAATAGTATAGGCCTTGTTTTACTACTCGATTGTTCACCTTTAATGTAGAACGAAAATCACGCAGTCACAAACATATATTCATGTTGATACTCATTTATTGATGGCTGTTCTTGTTCACTGGGCAACCGCGGGCAGGATTGTTTCCTGCGTCCCGCTTGATAATACTTAACCTAAATGACATTTGAACTGATTCAGAAGAACTGATATGTGATATATGATCCTGTTTAATAATAAATCCTAACATTTCTAAAACATTTTCGTTATTTTTATCTTCATATGGTTCGTGTACGTTCTTTTCTAAACTTAATCATTTATTATGCAGTAGTTTCGTCTGCTCTGTATGGTACTTAAATTCTACGTGCTGTTCCCATGTGTCGTTTTCTTATATATCATCTGCTTCTTATACCAATCCGAGCATCAACTCTGACAAGAAGGGATATTGAACTGCTTCGTGAATTTGGTTCTTTTTGGAGGTTCTTGACATAATCTTGTAATTTAAGAATCACCCTGTCTTCAGTTTCTGTCATCTTGGTAAATGATTTGAAATTCCGCAAAATGACGTTCGGTTGCAACGACTGACCTAAATCATCTAGATTTTCTCTCAAGATGGACTGCACTTTCGTTTCATTTTGTAACAATGTTTCCAGCCGTTAAAGTATGGAAATAATTTCCGCTCCGGAAACAACAGGTCCCATGTGAAAGGTCATTTAAATCTGCTGTTGCTTCATGCAAACCACCTGTTGGACATTCGATGTCGGGGAATGTATATTCATGTATTTGATACATTTTATTTACCCATTGTTTTATCACAGTCTTCTATAATTGAAGTGATCGTTGACAACTAAAATAGCCTTCCTGCATGCTCACCAGGTCTATGGGATGTTATAGGAGTCAATTTCTAACGTTCGTCTTTGAGAGGTTGGACAATGTTTGAGTTTTATAAGAATTATGATGATATTACAACTCATTTATTTCTATTGTTGATATCATCCTTTCCGCTGCATGATTCATAGATGGTTTCTGTACAGGCTGCCATGAAATATTTACTTTGGGGAGCCTAAATTGTTTGGAGAAACATACATATAATGGAATTAGATTAAAGCAGACAGATGGACTCTTCCAGATAATGTATAATATAAAAACACAACTATGAAATAAATGTAATCAATTTTCTTTGCGATGATTTTGTTCGGCATCAGTATTATCTATAAGACGTTGCAATGCTAGCAGGAAAATATTGACAACTATTGTACAACATAAAGACTTAAGTTACTAAGTGCAAGACAAGGATCGCGATTTAATAAAAGCACACTTTACAATTTAGTTACAACACAATACATGCGCATGTATTAAATGGAACAGTATGTATCTACGCTAAATCATGTAAACATACTGTTGTCAGTGTTCATGATCCGAACTCGTTTAGAAACACCTGCAAGATAGTACCGAGTTCAAATGAGCATGTGGTCTCTCAACTGGATGACATCTGCATAATAGTCGATAACAAGAGTCATATATTTATTAGAAAGTTAACATTCCGAAAGATCATAAAATCTTTAAGCTTCAAAAGCTAATGAATGTTGAAAGTTTGTGTTCAGTAAATATATTCACACCGGTATAGAATCGTTGATCATATATATGCTTTTATGAAGCTTATATACGATGCTTTAAACAAATCAACACAACGTGAAT
The DNA here is from genome assembly GCA_016617855.1 of Megalonaias nervosa. NCBI lineage: Eukaryota > Metazoa > Mollusca > Bivalvia > Unionida > Unionidae > Megalonaias > Megalonaias nervosa. Next base: position 11,582 of record JAECUM010031646.1, read on the forward strand.
AAAAGTAATGGTGTACCTTTTACAACCAACAAAATCTCAGTAATTACAGGTATAGATTTGAGTGAGTACGTAGCAGGGATAGTACAAGAAGCATGTGACCCGCGAAAGAGCTCGCGAGTTTACCTTGCTCTCTGGAAACCCGATCTAAGGTAGCAGTAGACGTAAATCTTTGATAAACTGCAGATGGTCTCGTATGTCTGTCATTAAGGTATGAATTGTCTGTACAGCATCTATATTCGTACGGACAAATCCTCTTCTCTCCAATTTCAACAGAGCGGTGAGAAACTACGAGAAACGCAAAGTGTGCAAGTTAGGTAAAGTAACCATTCGTTTATAGTCAGCCAATCAGCTAGGCTTTGAAGTCACCAAAGGCGCGGCGAAAAACCAGTGACAACTTTTGTGATTTTCTTGTTGACAATTAAAATGTAAACAACTCACTCTATAACCATTCCATGACATGCATGTGATAACCCAGTCCTTCACTGGAGTGCACATATACTTTTCCCAGTTATGGCTTGTTTCACGGCTAACAAATTTGAGCCACAAAATTTATTATTTCCTTTAGGATTGTCATATCCACTTATTTTTCACGTTCTTTAAGATTGTCATGTCCACATATCCTTCAGTTTTCATTAAGATTGTCATAGTGATATACTATTACTTGTATATTTTAAATGTATAGGATATCGATTTTTATGATACTATTTAGTCGAATAGATGAGTGGAAATCTTTTTGAACTTTTGACCAGATATCTTGTCTCTCATTTGCCTCGTCTTCATTTGTGGAGCTTCCTTGATGTTTTCTTGTTGCTTAGTGTGAAGGGTTAAGTTTGACTTGTAGATTACAAAGGGATGATTTGGTTTTTGATTGTAAGTGAGTGAATGAGTCATAGTATTATTATTGTTGGTAGAGTGTACTCCCAATAAACGTTGTTGTGAATTGTCACATTCATCTTCCCATTGCTTACAGAAAGATATGTCCTTTTGCCGAAGAATTCAGTCCGAAACATTAATATTCCAACCTTTACTTAGAGATAGCTGTTCCGAATTATGCCCTCTAGATTTAAATGACATCATCATCATCATCATCATCTTCTTCTTCTTCTTCTTCTTCTTCTTCTTCTTCTTCTTCTTTCTTCTTCTTCTTTTTCTTCTTCTTCTTCTTCTTCTTCTTCTCCTTCTTCTTCAGCATCGTAATGCCTTTTAGACGTAACGCTACAATACCGCCATTTATACCATAAATATCTTTCTCTGCATATTTTCCAAAGTATCAAAATAACCTCTTTGCTTGCCCATGGAATGCGCGTTACATTTTCCTCACTGAATTGTGGCTCTCTCTTCTATAAAGACTGTAGAGTATCAGCTTTATTTCCATGATCAAAATTGTCAGGTCTGCCAAATGCTTAAAGTTTTCTGCTTATTCATTATGATGCCCATGCGTTCCTTTTGCTTTATTTCCTTGTTATCTTTCTGCGGGAATGTTAGATACCTTTGGATAGGAAACCATTTCGACACTTGTGATATTCCACTATTTTAGTGCTTGTAACATTTACCGACTAGAGTATAAATGTTATGTAAACTAGTGTAATTTTCCATTGATGAGCACTCAAAAGGTCAGTTTTCATTAGGCAAAGTTGTTAACAATATATGATGGCCCTGCTCTTTAAGCCAGTTTCTCTGTTACAAATGAATTTCCTTAAATGAGTCACCATTTCCTCCTGTTCATAGGTAAGTTGCAAATTATTCACTATGAAATAAAGTCTAATAAATGAATTAAACTGAAAGTAGTTCCATCACAAAGTTGGTAAACATTAGGTGAATATAGACATTTTAGAATATCAATTCAAACGTGATGAAATCATAGTCGCTACAAACAAAATTGACTTTGTATTAGGACCATGCATTGAATGAACCAACTTTGACAACTTAGAAATAAATGTCGTCTCAACAATAAGCCACCATGATCTTTAGTGCCGTTCTCATCAAGATCAAATATGCATATTTTCCGGAAGCAGCAGTAAGACACGTTTCACACGAAACCATACATGTTTCGCGCCTATTCTTTTAATGCAATTTCTTGTCATATCCAGAGCTAACGTGACCTAAATTAGGTTGTTTAAAGGACTTGTATCTTCCAGTGCATTATGGAGAGTAAATCGTGTTAGATAAACGAACTACTTCGTCTGGATGATATCGTATCATCGCATTCTGAAACTGTAATACGGATACAGTAATATATGCTGTTTGTGACGTGTCAACTAAATTATTGCTTGCCAGTTTTCCGGTTCAAATACATATTCTCGTGAAAGAATTTATTCCTCGTTGCTACCTTGCATGATTAATGACAGAAAATAAGCAATGTTATCGACTGATACAATAGCATATTCGAACGTTATGACACTAAATATCTACTGTTACAGATTTTACATTTAATGATGATAGTACTACCATAGCGTTAATATAATGTCTACAGGAACTTTGCACGAACTATAATTTAAGAACTTAAGTATCATTACATAACATTTGCTGTTTTAGCTTGGCCGCAGATCTTTCTATAAACGCGTGGACACTTGTAAAGGATAATTTTTCATTAATAATTTTACGGAATTGTTATTTATATGCTGCAAATGCGACACTCCTTTCATCGGGAAAATTAAATTTATGGAGATCACTGTAATAATACATTATGATTTTGTTAAATATATTTAATGTATATTGTTTGTTTGTTTTTCTCAATGGTTATATATATGCTGGACCTTTGTCCAAAAAAGTTATTGTTGTACATGACCAGCTACATTTTGTTTTAGTAAACAGCATGATACCTACCAATATTTCTCAGAAATTATAGATGATCAGATTGTTATTAATGGAACTAGACATGTTTATTTGAATCAGAGTCTAATAGATCAGTATTCAACTTGGTAGTAGTAATCTTGTTGACAACTTTAAATCTTTTCGAAAGGAGACTGACCTATATCCTGGCTCTAATATTGTGTTATAGACTTTTATATCTATGTCATTTACTTTCAAATTTATTCATTCCTGCCTTAACATCTAAAGCGGAATCAGTTTTGTTGTGTTCAGTTTTTAATTTCGGTGGAATTATTTATTCAAAATTAATATTTGCTGGAATTACAAAGCGATCAATAATATTCTAAGGACTAAACCATTAATTTAAAGTACAGTGGATTCATACTAAGACATTTTGGATTATATTGTTTCATACATCAAAAGACTGTTATCACATAGCGTCACTCCATGTCCTTGGCACATTAGCACATTCGAAACAACGGAGATATCAACACATTCAGTATCGGAATAAATTTGGAAGACCACTGGAATTCAGTTGGAACTTAACTTAGTTCATAATAATGTACGTTCTCTTTAAATCTTGTATTCTAGGTAAATTTGGTCATTTTTTAAAGCTTACAAAACGTGTTGATTTTTGCTGTTTTCTTTTATTATGTTTAAGACCATAGGGTAGTAACAATGGAGATCTAATCTATGCCCATTTCTAAACTTATTTTGTATACTTTTCATTTGATTTCAATTATACTAATGCAGTTATGTTGCTTTGTTCAGTTTCAACTGAGCATGTGGTGCAAAAGAGGAACGAACCTGTCATAAAAGCTTAAAATCACAATTAACTGCGCCTTTATTTTACATACTGAGATATTTGAGATAAGATATGGCTTGTTGATCTCACATTGCTTATCCAGGAACCATGCAGACATGTTTTCTGTCGTATATGCATCTATTCGTGATTACTTGCATTATATGCATATTGGTACGACTGCTTGTAATTAGCAGATACATAATACGTACGTACATAAATAAGTATGTATGTTTGCATACATTGACTTTTGTATGCATATATTCATTTATGTATAAGAATTTATGTGAGTAGATATACTTTTTAATGATTATATGCATAATGATATGTGCCTGTTGGAAATATGGCTGTATGAACGGATAGATAAGTGTTGCAATACATAAGAGGTTCAATGAATATATATATATATATATATATATATATATATATATATATATATATATATATATATATATATATATATATATATATATTTGCTTCTATTCTATTTCTGTGTTACATACCATATATATTCTATCTTCATAGCGAATATACTCATGCCTTCCTTTGTTTGCTCTAATAGGTACATGTCACGCTTTCCATCAACTAAGTAGAGTACTTAATTACGACTCGACGAGATTATCTAATTATTTTGCAGTGTAAAGGTATCATTGGTACATTTACTAAAATATCAGCTAACCATTCTTTTACCTCAACCGTCAGGTCTTACACGAAAATAATTATTTATATTGCTTTCTACACATTTCTATAAACAGTCATTCGTCAGTGACACCTGTCTTAACCAAACATTACCAAATCTATTAATTTATAACATGGCATCATTTGTCCACCAACAACAGTTTTCAGTCCATTTCAACATGTTCTTAGTGGTCTCCTATTTGGCACATTTCATATCTGTGAAGTTCTCAAACATAAGGATAGATCGAAACTTTTTTCATGTGCATTCTTTTATATTCATGATAAACAATATCATGTCACGTGTTTATTAACTGATCCTGCATAAATTTACAAAAATTAATGTGCATGTTTTATATATCAGGAGCTTCATGGGAGTGACATATTTCGTATCCATTGTTTAAAATAAGCAAACCATTTGTGTTAAGAAGCAGGGTATTATAGGTACTTTGCCAAATTTAGATAAACTTCTCTTTGCAGTATATACATTCGTTTACCTGATTGATAGTCCAGTGATTTGTTGAAGAATGTGCCTAGAATGTTTTTGAGAAGAATATAGAGTCCAAATTTGTACAGTATGTTGCAGTTGTATTTTCTGCTGGACCAGATTACCATTTCTCGTATATACGTAGGTCACCCACACATTGAATACAACAGTACATATATATTTCCAAAGGTGACCGATATGTTCCATCGAGAGCAATAATATATAATAATAAACAATGAAAGAAATTGGTGAAACATGTTAGCAATGTGATTAAAATTATTTTCAAATTTCTTATTTAAAAGATATATTTGGCTGCAATGTCAAAGTTTATTATCGCTTTCTTTGACGTTTCCTTTTATAGTCGCATGACTCGGTAAGGTATAGTCATCAAAAGAATTATCTTAAATTTAGAGTTACAATCTATATTTTACCCTCCAAGTGGAATAACGCCCAAAACATAATCTAGTTTGGCAACTGCAGAGTAAGACGAAAAGATTCTAAATAATATAGGCACACCTGTCATTTTATAAAGTGGTAACTTGCGTAAATTTGAAACAGAACGTGCATTTATAAAAAGACAAAAAAATAGTCAAAATTCAGTTCATAGCTTCAATAACATATGACAATGCCTTAAAAAATAAATAAATAAAACAATGTCAACGACATATTTGTATGCCTATTAATGTCACTAGTGTACAATGACATATATAAAAATTTAACCCATTTTGTCGTCTAGACAACAATTAATATTTACCTTTTATGTTGAGCTAAACATTCATTATTGTATAATGTGTATCTAAGTAAACAAAATTTGTTTCAGAAATATTTTGGATATGAATACGAACATGAATTTTTGTGTCAGTGATTTCCTTTCTAAGATGTTTCCATATTTGAAAACAAGTATGTAGTAGAATGTGTGAATGGCATTTCAATAACATTGGATGTGATCAAATGGCATTATAACATATGTGACTGATATTTCAATGCCTAACTGTATTAAAATACAACAGTAAGTACGTAGCGGGGAAAAAATTGTCGGATCTTGCACTGTCACCTTATCAAAGAACTTATTCGGAAAAGGAATGGGTCTGTGTAATGGCTGTTCACCTCTTCCGTGAAGGGTCGAGTTAGTCTCGAACTGAGTTACATCATGACATGATATTAACATATGATATATGATATAAGTGTCTGAAAGCACTGTAGTCATCATTCTAATAATCTATGTATGAATATTCATTGAGTGAAATTCTCTCTTTAATCTTAGAAAATTTGAAGTGATATCATGTGTTTAACGTTCAATAGAAATTCATAGTTAGTTAATGGGAACATGCAGGAATAATAGGGATTGACTCTTTACCTGTTGTGTTAATGTCTTGTCGTTGGAATATTAATATAAAGCATTCACTCTGCCAACTTCATGATCTGTGATAATTAATTTCGGAAACAAATTTGTCATAGTTCAGAAGTTATAAAACTTTAATTTAGGAATTTATAGTACAAAAATTAAATTGTCTGTTTATTTGAAATCATACACAATGATGTAATAGGTGTTCATTAATTATGGTGTTCGACTGCATCTCAATCATACTTTTTTGTATGTTTTGAGTAATCGCTTATTTTATTATTTACATATGGTATGTGTATTTAATTTAACTGTTTGTTGTTAGTTTTAATTTTTTATTTCATTACATGCTATTGTAATGTAACATTGTATGCTGGACTTGGCCTTCTCCAAAACTGAGTTCATTTCCACTTGACCTGAATAAATTTTTTATTTTTTTTTAAATTTCATTTTATGTAAACAACTAATAATAGCTTCATTGTTCTCTATGTGTATGAACTTAATATGAGGGGTTTTATTCAGGTAAAAAAAGAAGAAGTAAAAATATTTATTCGGGTTTTGGAGTTTCCTAAGTGAATTTTACAGGTTACTGTCTTGTAAGTAAACAAGGCTCACTAGATCATTCTGGAAGGTTATTTTCCATTAGATAATGAGTTTTTAGAAAATGCTAATTGTGACATGAGTTCAAGTAGAGAACTATATAATCTTGTGATTGTGAGGACTTGGTCAATCGTGCTTTAACATCTAGCACCTTCAAGTTGAATTATGTAGTGACGAGTTTCGGCTGAATTTTCTTTTCTTCAAATTATTGAATTCAAGTTAATATTTTCTCTGGAAATACAAAAGTGCTCTGATAAAATTCTTAGATAAAGACATTCACTAGAATTTATAATATATTCAAACCTGGAATTATGTTACTGTGATTCAACAAAAGACTGTTGACACATCAGTACTCCATAAGCTATAACAGACACGTGATTGCCTTCAGTTTTGGATCTCCTCGGGATTTGTACTGAGTTGTATTCAGGACTTTAAATTACTAGGATTTGTGTCTGATCTAATTCTTTGATTATGTTTTATTTTAATACGCAAAACCGTAAGTTATTTTTTCTCATTTTCACTTTGTATTCTAGGGACATAAATTATTTGTTACATGTTACAGAGTTTGCTGCCTTTCACTCTTTTCTGTTACTTATTTTAAGAGCACAGACTCGTAACACATAATATTGTATGATATCTCCAAATGCAGAACTTCAAAGCAAATGTAACATTGGCAAGCTTTAGTTAATGTTTTGAATAACATAAACAATTTTATGTATTGTTATGTGTATGCGTGTTAAGTTTAAAATTAAATAACATAAGGAATCAAAACCAACTAGTTTTGTGACACTTGACAAACAACTTAATTCTCTAAGTTATGGAATAAATTTTAACAGGAACTTGCAAAATTGTAAATCATATCCAAAATAATCCTAAAAGGTTTATCACAAGTCCAAGAGAACAGAGTGATCAGAATGAATTCAAGGTCTCTAATGTACTGATGTACCATTATCACTGACTATGCTGCCAAAAGTCTTGATGTATCACAATGACATTGTCCAAAATTCCTTAGAATGAATTCGCAATAATTCTGAAATATTGCTTTTGTTCAGACTGTCATACGAGCCCATTGTAATTCCAATAAATAATTTAAATTAATATATCCGCTCAAAGTTAATTTAAACACAGCACTAAATACATCTGCAGTCTGATATTAAAATGAGAAATATACTTGGAAATAGGAATTAAGAATGGATCAATTCTTTCTTTATATGTATATAAAGGATTCTGCTACGACACTTTGCTGCAATATGTAACCTATGTCGCAGAACAACCATCTATCATAATCATCCAACGAGAAATTACACCAAACTGTAAAGAAATTCATTATATGTAGATTACAAAAACAAATAAATAATACATGTATGGCTCATTGCAATCTACCGTCATGTACCAAAAGTTAAAGACACAATATAGATACAGATAGGAACTGATTAAAATTCTCTCTTCTTTTTTTTCTCCTCTGTTGCATTGTTGAATCCAATGAACTGTCCAAAAGTGAAATGTATTATCTTATTTATATCACCTCGACCGAGTGAACCTCTCAAGTCACTGTGAGGGAGAAGAGTTAAGTCTCATCGTTCGGTTTATAAAGAAATACAGGAGCGAACAAAATGTAGGGTATCAACTTGTGATACAGTTTGTTATACGAGTGCACGGCAGCCACAATGAAGACTTAATCTTTGCAACGAATGTTGTATTTTGTGCGACATCATCATAGTTATTATAGATAAAAGAAAAAGTATATAGAAATTCAATATTCCTCTTACAACTACCCATAATATAAAATAAGGGGTATGATGATTGATTCTTTCAGACTATGGCACTGTGTTCACCAAGACAGGTTTGACGTTTTATTGCTATATTTATTGACGGAGGTCATTCCAATTTTAATTTCACCTTTCAGACGTTCAATAAAATCAGCTTGATTGTGTTGGTCACGACATATGCTTTTCCTAAAAGGTAAAGACTGTTCCTGTGTCGTATTGATAGTTAACATCAGAGAGATCAGAAGGATAAATTTCGAACAAAGCACTTATTTTCAAAGAAAGAATAAAGACTTTTCTTTGGTAGGCAAAAGAAATACCATCAATATTAAAAAATTTAAAAAAAACAGCTATACGGACTGATATTTTACAGTTGATCAAGAAAGCAGTGTACTTTCGGTCAAGAACAAGTATTCCTTTAACAATACCGTTAAGATTTGATAACTTTAAAATCAGTCACTGGAACACCTTTTATTAGTCCAATGACTTGATCAATCTAGGAATGCACTTTTTTGTGTCCTAAACATTTCAAAACGACTGAGAATTCAAATACAAAAGGGTCAAGCCTGGAACATTTCGAAACAATATAAAGCTCTCATATAGAAGCATAGTTTAATTCGAGGTTTTTACGGTGAAACTATATAAGTGACTAATTCAGTATTTTTCATAATAAATAAAATATCGCTCATGCTTGAAGACTTACAAAAAATTTGTTTGATGTTGCATTGTATGCTGAATGCATAGGTACTTGCTCGCATATATTTCTACGTCTAAATCATAATCGTATATTGTCAAATGAAGTATATCACTCTACCAAGCATATTGATGGATTCGTATAAATAGTGATATTGACTTTGACTTCTAAACACCAGCGCGGACGCAAGAGAATGTTTACGAACAGTATGTTACAGTAAGACACAAATCTTCGTTGAAATAATAACCTAGGTGCATATGCAAACTTCCTCCACTGCTTTCTGCATTGTGTGCATATTTTTTCTGTGCCTTCAGAAACACAATCACATGCTTACCTAACTAAGGTATATTGTATGTGTTCATTACAGGACAGGTACTATACACGTAATCGTCAACAGCTGGAAAAAAAATGTCTGCTTAAATAGGATGGTTCTCACTTCCTGAACTGTTTGGATGACCCCGGCAGATATCCACAACCTCTGTTAGTCAAACAAAGAAGAAGATGGTAGGTGGGTGGAACAGATATAAATAGACCAAGTCTTTAGTTTCGAGAATGATCTGCGATTTATTTGTTTATGGTTCATTTTATTGATGATATTCTTCCACTATGCAACACAATAATAATAATAATAATAATAATAATAATAATAATAATAATACAAATACAAATAGTAATAACACAAAATACACTCTAAGCAATTTGCAACATGGCTACTCGTTTCCAACTTGAAACTGAGCAATACGTCCCGTCAAAACAAGCATAACTATGGCAAAATCATCTCTGGTCAATTTGTGTTTACTGAATAAAAATATGTACGACCTTCCTAATGAAAACTATTCAGATGAAAACAAGTTGCTATTGAGTTTTACACCTACAAACTGTACAAATTTGTTGATATATATATATATATATATATATATATATATATATATATATATATATATGTGTGTGTGTGTGTGTGTGTGTGTGTGTGTGTGTGTGTGTTGTTTTCAAAATGGATCTATAATAACATACACAATATAAATGTATGTACGTATGTACCAATGTAATAGCGTATCCATACGTTTATCTTTTTATGTATCTAAAGATCTGTCGATGCATTTGTCTATGACCTTCATGAAGAAGCACACTGCCATGCATTTCGTTAGGGACCGTGAATCAGATTGGACTGAAACAGCTCATATTATTTACTAAGTAATTTGCATATCTGATTTGTAACGGTAAAAAAAACATATGCATCACTCTTATTCTCTGTTTTTCCAATGACTATCAAAAAGAGGTTACAAAATAAAGGGACTAATGAAAAAGAAAATCTGAATCATTCAGAAGAATACATATTCATAGCAAAGAACCATAAATACATTCTCGTTCTTATTTTTGCTTTATTTTCACTCTTTCTCAAACCATATTTTAGTTTAATTTTTTTTTGAAACATCGTAAGGGTTTACTGTGGTAGATTTATTAACTTGCATCTAGCTAGCAATTAATGTGCATGTTATCTTATCTGCCTGACTCGACAGTCTATTCGATTTCGCTTTTGTGATCCTTTCTTTCTGGCATAACACTAAATGCCGCTAGATTCATTCTCTTTGTTATAAAAACTTTTAATAAAATTTGATCGTTGTAAATATTTATAATTAACCCACTACGTAGCAGAATCGGCTGGCATAAACAGATGCAACGATTCTATTGTTTTATAAATATAAGTACTAATTCGTTGGAAACAGTATTATATAAATGCTAAAAATGTACGGCGACACCGATAACAACATACAATTCCGTCTTTGAATATGCAGTGTTATTGTTGAAACTCTTTGAAAGCGTATAGGCTTTTGCTCAATGAAATCTGATAGTGTAAACGAATTTACCCTTTATTCGCATAAACGAATTTTCCAAGGAAAATATGCAAGCATAAATTCCATCCATCGCCTCCAAGCGAAGTTACCATGAGGCATCCCAATACAGTCATCTAGCTACCAATCATTCGTATTATTTATCACAACCACGTTGTGTAAATTATAGCATGTGGAAATTATTTTCTCTGTGCAAAAACACATAACTAGCAGCATATGTCATTAGTGATTGTGACTACACTATACAATATATTTCACGGACAATGTTTATGTTTGATGAATATATTTTATATTGAGTAGGCTATATTTCTAACCAATATATTTTGCAGAGATTATTTTCTTTTAAGTGAGATTATAGATTAAAAATGATCACAGAAATACACTGTATACACAGCGCAAAATCATTCGTTGATGCGTAGAGTATTTTGTAAGGATTATGAACATATCTAATGCGGTAATCGCATTTCATGAACAGTGGAGTGCTTGAGACTTCATAGAAAAGATCAAATCATTGCTTGCCTTAAATGCGTCTTACAGATGATCAAACGATATTGTGCCGTTATCGAAATACATATCCCGAGCTTCTTAATAAATAATCCGACTTAGAATAATAACGATGTACATTTGGTCACAATAATGCGAAAAATGTGAAACGTCATTGAATGATATTGTGCAACAAACGTTTAAATCGCTAAAATTCACTAGGCCTCCGAGCCTAGATAATGAAAATAGTAGTTATTACGCCAGCGATAACACTGAAATAATTACTGAAATTTGTAGCAGCAGCGAAGATTACTAATAATAAATTAATTTGGTAAATTATTCAGCCTAATATATAAAAACACCACTGGGACTCATGCGTGTGCGTAATAAAGACTTCATACGCAATGATAAGAACACGAAGAAATGATAGAAAATTGAAATAACAGCATCTCTGTGAAGTGGTATTTCAATGTAATGATACAAAAACTATACAGTTAATATTCGTGGACGGTACGATAATTATAAATAATTTCTGGTTCAAAAACAACAACTACAATTTCGAGCTGGTAGGAGGCATTATTTCATCGGTATATAGGATATTTTAACTCTGATGTGGCATTATAAAGTCAAGAAAAATTTAACATGGAGGGGAACTTGAGCGTCAAAGGAAGCGGATAGCGACAAGGGGAATGTAACATGGGAAGGGCACTTGGGGACAAGGGAAATAAACATGGGGACATTTGAGGAACACATATTTCTCCATCGCTTAACATGCGGGGGACTCTGACCTCAAAGTGAATAGCCTCAAAGAGTAACAGTGTCACAAATAGCTGACCTCAAATGGGTTACATAGTAACATTGTTAGAAATGGCTGACCTCGGATAGCACACACACACACACACACACACACTCACTCACACACACAAGCACACTATCTAGCTGTCTACTGGGTACCTATGTTGAATGACCATATTCCTGTATCCATGATTTATATATAAAGTGTAACCTTGACCTCATATTATGTGAGGAGTGTTAGTAAATTTGCATCATTGATATGATAATATAAGTAGCTATAATTAAAGGAAACCAACTCATAATAACTCTAAAATGGATATGACTAAAAGTAAGCTTTAACATTACGAAATTTTCCGAGAATATAGCGGACACTGAAAAACTATTAGATTAAATTGGCTTAGACTAAAAGTAGTACTAAAATTATGAAAATGTCCCGGACTCTAGCAGAGACTAAGAAAATGTGGAACATTAATGTTCGAATCTCCTCGACTAAAAGAGGTCTAACATTCCTAAATAATACCGGACTTTAATGAAGACTGAAAATTATCAGGATTTTTTAAAATAAATTCTTTTTAAATTGGCAAAGACTAAAATTAGTACAAATATTTCTGAATCAGTTTCGGATTTTAAAAACTAACCTTATTTTTGTAATTTGACTGACCCTAAAGGATGTTTTAAAATTACCAAAATGTCCCAAAATCTAGTATTGCCTTGACTAAAAATGTTGCACTAATATTCCGAAAGCTGAACGGATTTTAATGGAAACTTATAACTATACGCAATTTTTCTTTTTCAGAAACGACCACGACCAAGTGTGGCACTAAATTCAGAAATTTCACCGGACTTTAGTGGAGACTGAATATAATCCGAAGAAGGTAAAGATTACCAAGACTAATAGTAGCACTCAAATTCCGAAACACATACCTACTTTATTCGAAACTAAAAACTTTTCTTCAAGGAAAAATCAAAATAAGGTGGAAATGAAAAGTAACACACACACACACACACACACACACACACACACACACACACACACACACATACATATACATATACATCCAACACTGATATTTTGAATACAATCCAGCACCTACTTTGATGACAATCCCAAGAATCATATATAATATCTAGGACACAATCGATACGATCCAAAACCCCATACACACAATCAAAAAAGACATTGTCTAGTGCCTATAACCCCGCACCAACTATCAGAAGAAAATGTTTTTGTGTAAAAGAAGGAGATGAAATCTCACAAACACAATATCCAACAACACACTATATAAAATCTAGCGCCCAACGATTGATCACAATCCAACACATGATGTATACTATCCAAAATCAATACCATCCAGTACTCCATACACACACAATTCAACATACATCGTGTAGTGCCTATAATTCCAAACCAACTGCCAGAAGAAAAGCGATATTGTGCGAGATAAATGGATGAAATCTCACAAATATACTATCCAAACAGAAAATACCATTAACATTCCATGAACTTGATCCAAAGGCACATTGTGTAGTACCTATAATCCCACAGCAACTATCAGAAAAAATGCCATTGTGTAAAGGAAGGGGACGAAATCTCATAAACTCACTATCTAGCCACACCACAAATACAATCCAGCTGTTAATTTTTATATTGTAATCCAGCACGTCATACATACTATTCAGCACACAATATATACCATCCAACACACCTTACACACAATCCTAAAACGCATTGCGTAGAGCTACATTCAATGTTTTCAGCTGGCTTTCGTAGCCTATTGTATTAGAAATTCGTGGCTAATGAGTTGCCAAATGAATGTCACACTTCTATTTAGTCTTGTATTGCTTATCGTATTTTATGGCATGTATGCCTTTCTTGCCTTTGCCGCAACGTTGGTCTTACCGAAGCGGTTTCGAAACTTGAGTGGCACTGACAATTATATATGATTACTGTAACTTGAATTCTAACATGTATAGAGAAATTATAGTCCATCTGTAGCCACTGATTTAGAGAAGCCGTTCATATTTTCTCGTTGAAATTGAATATCAAAGTGATGATAATTTAAAGTAAAAGTTGCAAATTTTAGTATTTTTTACCAAACTGCTTTCAGAGCAGGCTTTGTGTCGTGATGTTTGGTAATGCTATTGGATTTATTCAAACGCAATCGTTTTCTCAGTTTCGTGGTGGAGAGTTGATACTCACCACCACGATTATTTTAAGAATCCACTGAAAGCAATCGAATATTCATTAAATGTCGGAAAATCTATCCTGGACAATATATTTTCGACAATCACGTGGCAGAATAAGCGGGTATTTTAAGGAGCGTACACAACAATTTTGCAATTATATTTGTCAGAATTGACACTCTAGGATTTATAGGTTTCACTTTTTAAATACTTATTTTATATGATAGGTTGTTTTATTTAATGACGCTGGCTCTGATTGTAACAACATAATTCTCTTTATCTTAAGAAGTATAGCATGTTCTTAAGCGACATCATTGTGAGAAAAGTATTAATGAAATAGTCAGACTAATTATGCCATGTGAATATAAAAAACATAAATGGCTTAAAGGGTCTTCGAGGTTCAAAACTGACTGAACAAACTGTTACCAGTCTAAGGTCTTCGAGGTTAAAACTGTTAGCAGCCTAAGACGAATATTATCATCGACCACCTTGCACCATTGTTCAATTTTCAGGAAAAAAATGTTGCCAAAGATTTCCTCCATCGCTTATAAAGTTCTTTTTATTTCCAAGGAAAGCCTTTATGAATCAGTGCGTAATTTCGCATCTATTAGGATAAAGCTCAACCGGCTCTTGTATGTTTACCGCTATCACTTTCTTATTTTGACATAAGCATTGTTTTTAAAAATAGTAACTGTTCAATTTAAATAATGTATCATATGAAAACAAACACGCACACACACACACACTTTAATGTAATAACTAATGACAACATTAAGTTGAAATTCCCAGGAAACATCTCACCATATATGAAACTACAATACAAATTAAAGAACTGAAAAAGTGTCATTTTGCAAACCGCAAACAATTTTACAATTTTACAATTATTAAGTATACAACGATCTTGCAGCTTTATAGCTACATTCGACTACATCTGTAATTTGTTCCATAGAAAACAAAAACCAAGTAGATTAAATCTGTAAACGATGCTAGAAACCTAAATGCCATTTTGATATGGCTCTATGGTGAATGCAATATTCTAACTTATTTGTGCAGTTGGTATCTATTGTCTTGACCTGATTCATGCAACTTTAGCTCACATGGGAACGTTTTACAGTTACTATTCGGTGTTTTAAGATGGTATCACATATGGAAGAGCCTGTATACCATTAACTAACTTAGGGATATTTCTATTGAATTGTCTTTAATGTCAACATCTGGTATTATTGATGTGCAGTTGTGTTGTACCAGGATATGGGTATTCTTAGCGGTAGAAACATATTTGTTTGAAGGTTTATTTGCTATTTCAACGAGGATATAAGCGTGCGGATGGTTTAAATCATTAATACAAACTGAGTGTCGCTAAAATAATTTACTTCTTCGAAACTCACAAATCATAGTGTCCTAAATGAGACCCTCATTTATTGAAAATTGACATTCTGACGCAGTCTTAGAAATAAAAATAATTCAGATATAATTCAATTGAATTGCATAGTTAGATAATATTTGCATTCACTATTAATAATGTTTTGTTGTTTTGATTGTACATAATAGACATACACATATCAATGTTGTTGAGATGCCCTAATGGGGTGCATGCTGAGTGAGTTGACCTGACATCAGAATGTTAGAAGGGTGGATAGAATACTACCAAGGAAGCATTTTCAATTTAACAATGCAAATGGACCCGGGTTATTTTTGTCTCAGTTATTTGCACTTTAGGTATAATGTGTGAGTGAGGACTATGACATGCCATAACTGTTATGATAATATCAACACCATCTTAATATTGGTATTGTTGTCACTGTCATTAAGGTAGTGATTACATTCTGGTCAGATTCGACTTTTGACACCATCTTAATGATTTTCTTACCTTGCTTTCTTGTAAGAATCAGTCAGTTCTAATCGACATAGTTATATCCGTCTGCTTCTTGTTATGTAATTACGTACCATCTTTTAAATGTATAATATAATTTTTATTTTAGTCGTTTGGCACTATGAAGTTATATTTTATGATATTATAATATATAATAATAAGTTATATCGTTTAATTCAATGCTAAGTACTGTAGTAAAAGTGAATTTATAATCTGTAAAAAGGTTTCATTCATGACAAGGCTGATCTAAGTGCAATAAACAACTAAGCAGGTCAGAATCAGACACGAGTAATGATTGTGAGAAGCTTGAGAATTGAAAATTGAAAGTGCAATTGCCCTGACACGAGCGCTGTACCATTTCATTTGTTCAATGGGATTTGAAGGTCAGAAAAGGAATGCTTGTGATTGTTGACGTCAAGGCTATTGTGAAAGAGACTAATGCTATTCAAATTATTCTAGAAATAATTCTAAATCAGAGAACGTTTATTTCAAACGCAAAATGACAAGCCATATGGAAGACAGACGCTCCATGTTTATTCTTCTTTCAGGTATGCACAGCGTTCTTAAGGGTCTTTTGAGAAGAAAATAGTGATTTTCAGTTATATATTCTTTGGATACAGCAGAGCAGAATAGTTTTTGATTTAAACAGTCAGTACCATAGATTTGAATATTTAACTAACTACATCGGATTATGCGAAATTTTCTAGGGCCCTGTTCCACGACGGAATATAAGTTTATGAATAGAATTTTCGCAAGTTTTAAACGTAAAAAATGTTGTGCTATTTCGTAAGTGTGTTCTGCATGAGAGGTAAATAATAAATTGGTAACATATATTAGGGCACATCAAGACACTTATAAAGGATGGAGACGAAGATGACAACAAAAACAGCAATAGCAATACATTGACCATAACAAATATTCGGCAATAATGCTTTGACGTATTGGTCATATCGAATGAAATTGAAAAGATAGATAATATTTCTGACTAAAGAAGACATTTTCTTGTATGTGTGTATGTATGTGTTTGTGTGTGTAGCGACGAATTTATGATTTTGCAGCCCCCAATTGCTTCAGGGTTAAAGAGTCACACCAACCCATTCCAAAAAAGCGTTAAAACCATACCTTTTAAGTAACACTAATCTCTTAATAATATAAAAATTGTAAATAGTCTTGTATATGCAAAATAAATACACTTTTTAACAAATCCAGATTGTCATACTTGAAACTCTGCCGCTGCTTGGATTTATTTCAACTCAAGCAGGCACGTGCCTTACCTGTCTAATGGAAAAACAGTAGTAATGTGTGTGTGTGTGTGTGTGTGTGTGTGTGTGTGTGTGTGTGTGTGTGATTAATTGATTTAAACAGTCAGTACCATGGAAACTTGTGATTTTATTCAGCTCTTTAAATATTTAACTAATTTCGTCGGATTATGTGATATTATCCAGGGTACCGTTTAAATAAGTTTACGCATTGAATTTTTGTAAGTTTTAAGCAAGAAAATCTTATGCTATTTCGTAAGTGTGTTTTGCATGAGAGGTAAATCATAAACTGGTAACATATCATTTGGCACATCAAGACACTTATAAAGGATGGAGTCGAAGATGACAACAAGAACAACAATTGCAATACATTGACCATAACAAATATCCGGCAATAATGCCTTGACGTATTGGTCATATTGAATGAAATTGAATTATAGATAATTTCTCTGATTAAAAAAGACAATATGTGTGTGTGTGTGTGTGTGTGTGTAGCAACTAACTTTTGATTTTGCAGCGCCCAGGCGCTTTAGAGTTGAAGCACCGCTCAGCGCAATTCAAAATAAAGCGTTAAAACCAGACCATACCCTCTTAACAAAACAAAAATTGTAAATAGTGCTTTATATGCAAAATAAATACACTTTTGAACAAATCCAGATTGTCATACTTCAAAATCTGCCGCTGCTTGGATTTCTTTCACTCTAGGCAGGCAGCTGCCTTGTCTATCTTATGGGAAAACAGTAATTAGGTGTGTGTGTGTGTGTGTGTGTGTGTGTGTGTGTGTGTGTGTGTGAGAGAGAGAGAGAGAGAGAGAGAGAGAGAGAGAGAGAGAGAGTTATAATGAAAGTAGATGAATAAACATAATTTAACCGATTTGTTGAAGACAACGGGCAAGCCCTACTTCTTTAGCTGTCTATATCAAAATTGTTATCTAATCACTTTTCATATTTATGGACTTCTATTTCCTTTAAATTCATAAATGTACTTAGAGGTGCTCCTGCTCTCGTTTCCAACAGTAAACCAGCACAGTCCACCAGGATGGATGAGTAGGTAAATGTGACGTTTTATGCAATCCATTGCGTCAGCTACAACCTTCCGAATTTTCTTGATATTCATTGTAATACAAAGAATACAGTTTTAGTTTGGTATTAATTTGCTTTTGCTTGAATTATTTGCACTACTAGACCAAAATATGAAAATAAAAGAACATGAAATCAACATTCATTCGTGCACCAAACCCCCTCTCTGTTTATATTCTCGATAAAATTAAATTGTACACAGTGGGACGTGATGTGGATCCATTTTGTTGGAATGGGGAATAGTCTCAAAATGATTTATATATCTCTCTCTCTCTATTTTAAAACTGTTTGGAATTGGATATTTTTTTTAAAACAAATAAAATATTGTTATCAAGATTAAGCATAAACCGCTGAAGGCGGAAAAAAACTGAAATAGACCGCAATCTCGCGATTTTCAGGTGCAGTGGTGCGATAGTGATTCGCAACCGCGTCTGCTCTGCTTGTGCCAAAACAGATATTTCCTTGATCGCCAGTAGTGAATGGATTACATCATCATATCTAAATCTGGATAACTGCTCGCTATGAAGAGGCTTTTCCATACTGATTATAATGGAAATCGTC